>DWLR01002263.1:0-15880 GCA_018246295.1 Papilio alexanor hazarajatica | reverse complement strand
TATATATATATATATATATATATAGATCATTAATACGTCTACATCCCATAATCTATGGGAGTGAGATTGTTTATTCAAAGTTCTTGTTTATCGATATAAGTCGTCATATTATAAACTTCAATTAGCAGGATACTGTTACAATGTATATGAGCAATCAATATATAGTACGCGATGAATCAGCTCCCGTCTTGAGTGATTACTGATTCTGTTGGATTATCAGTTGTCACACAGTACCTCAGGCTGAAAACAAATTAACTTGATACATGCGTAAATGTAGAAGCACGATACAATCATTTTATTTTGTATTCTAGAATTACATAATGGCTCAAATTTCTTGTGCGATTATTGCAACTACGCATAAAAGATGATCTCAATCTTTGGCTACTTTATATTAGATTTTTTTTTAGATAAGCTCGTGTCGTTTCTTATAGTGCCGTAAGTATTTGTTAACAAGTGGACGTTTTTTCTTAATGTACAATGAAGAGATGAAAGTTCATATGTAATGTTTTATGAGACTAGCTGATGGTTGCGCCATCTTTTCCTCTTTTTCTTCTCAAAATTCACGCCACACAACATGTGACACGACACACGACAAGCCACACGACGGGTAATTCATCTTTTTAGCAACATTTGAAAAGTAATTTTCAAGCCGTACAAGCTTTATAAACATTGTGGTATTGGATGAACTTATCTTTCACTATCACTGTCAATTGTATATTGCTTCGTAAAGATGCAATGATCTTTTCTTATATTTCATAGTCGCTCCTTATCGTGCACTTGTTATAATTGGTTCGGCTGTTAATTTCATATCGAACGATAAACAAAGATTAGATAGTTCAAAATGGTAAACTACTCATTACACTGAGCTGTATGTCGTTTTTTTTATATTGGAACTATTATAGTATTAAGACGTTCTGGTGCTATCTAGAGCGTGGTTAGTCTGTCAAGGTATTTGTCAGTCAATAGTGTAATTATCTATTCAATATATTATGTTATTTGTGTTAGGTACACTTATGAATATGTTTATTAAATTATAAGTCATTTTACGTCTGTAATATTTGGCTAATTGGGTGGTGGTAGGTACATATCCTTAGCTTATCTCTGTCTCTTTATAATTTATCTAACTATATCTATGACTGATTTATTAAGTAAACTGAATCGATGGTTTATCAATGCTAATGCATAATCGCACGTTAACTGCTGGATTTCATTAACATTTCATTAATATGTAATATGTTTTGGTCCACTCTAACAGTACTTAAATTTTTTGCAACATGCTATTTTTTGTCACTTTAATATGTATTCCCATCATTTCAGCCCTTTTATTTTCACGGTTTAAGGCAAAACCCATCCTAAGTATGACCATTCACAGTGGAGGCTGGACGGTATTCAGTTTACATCGCGCCAGATAGCACGAGGTGGCAGCTCGAGAGCGTGTCTTACGCATCGGTTATCGGTGCGAAGTGCACACGTTGTTGCATAATATGCTGCTAACATTATGCATTTCTAGCCGAGATTGAAATTACGCTAATTATGTTTTAAGAACTTTTTAGTTATTGCAATCATATGCAACTTCTCTATTCTCCGCAAATTATGTCCTCGCTACTTGATGCAATTTCGTTCAGAAATTTTCTTTTATATTACTTTTATATTACAAACAGTATTATTGTATTATTCTTCTCTGCCGATACAGTATTGACAGACTAGTCATGGTCATTATGTGTCAGTATCAGAAATAGGCTTCCAATTTTATCATATATCCAACTATTGTCGCTTGTTGGCTTGAACGTAGAACGAATTGCATAATACTAACATTTTAATCCAAAAATTATCAGCGATGACATTTTGTGTAGATTTCTGACTCGTTGAGTGATTAGTCATTGTTATGTGCTTGGGCAAGTTTATGAAAATATAAAAAAAGAACTTCGTCCTCTCCATTTTCCTTATCTAATCTACGGCGATGTTGCTTAACGTTTTGTAAACCCACAGTTGCGGTTGCTACACCGCTTCAATCCAATTTACAATCTGTGCTACTGTTGTTGTTCACCAACTCTTTTCATATCGCCTTGATATTGCAAAGACGATATAAAATCATTTTATTTTGTTCAATCCTATAACTTCTTGAGTCCTCTGTAAATGTATTCTGAATTGTATGTACATAAATAAATTTTAATTTATGAATTTACTTTGAAAGGATCGAGGTGGAATATAATTTGTAAATTATTTTGTTACATTAAGCTATTAAGCTGTTTTTTTTTCTCCTAATAATGAGTTATGTCGTCAAAATGAAAAAGTAACCGTAATCATAATCTACTCGTAATCGCGGCGTATGAAGCTTCAAACTATCTTTATTCGGATTACAAAGAAGATCGATAATATAAAATAAAATTTATCGCGAATCCGAAAACTGACGGTTGCTCTTATTTCAGAAATAAGTGTCACAACGAAAAAAGGCGGCGGGAGCTGGAAAACGAGACCATAAATCAGCTCGAGGAGCTTCTGAGCAGCTGCTTAGCGGAGTTGAAGCAGCCGGACAAGAACGGCATCGTGCGCGAGGCCACACGCGAGATCCAGGCGATCTTAAGGCGCAGGCGCGACTGCCCCAGCGAGTGCCCTCTGCGCCGCGCCGCGCGCCGCTCGCCCGTGCAGGCCGGCGAGGTCAGCTCCACACAGCCGCAGCCGTCTCTCGGCCCAGCGGGCCCGGCCGCCAGCTTTCGCTACTCCGACCTCACCACCCTCATCGAGGTTATACATGCTTGTTGTCACTACATGCATAGAAATTGCTGCGTTTGACAAAACTTTAACATTTTCATTTATTTTTCAGGCTCTGAAACATTACACTAACAGTCTGGGCTGGGTCCTGTTAGAAATAAACTTCAACGGGGAAATCGAATGTGTAACGGAAAATATAAAAGATCTAATTAATGTCGACAGAACTGAACTGTACAGGAAATCGATCTTTTCACTTGTACATGCCGGCGATCATGCGAAAGTCAAGCCTTTACTAAGGAATACACAGACGTTCGGTTGGGACTCAGGGAACATTGATAAATTTCAAGCCATACAAGTTCGACTTCTTATCAAAAGTCCAAATGCTAGCGACGCTACTGGGTACGTATTGATTAATTAAAACAGGTAGTGTTATTCACTTCAAAAATATACTAACCAATGCAATAAAGCTGAAACTTTTGGTATAGTATTAGGTCCTTACATATGAAATTTGCATTTTGTACGGGAGGAATAGTCTTTTTTTTTTTTGTAAAATAAAAATCAAAGTATGCTCCGTTGTTATCTATGCACTTTTACCATCTCATAGGTAGTTCAAAGGCATCACCTTTACTAAAAAAACCATGAGGGCGAGAATCAATAAACTCTTTGATGGCGGTTTGGAGTGCCGCATCGGCGTTGAATTTTTTTCCTTGTAAGAAGTTGTCCAAATTCCGGAAAAAATTGTAATCTGTTGGAGCAAGGTCCGGAAAGTACGGTGTGTGTTGAAGTGTGATTGGATGACATTCTAATTGTAGCTCATCTAACTTAGTGGTTGTTTGTTGTGCAGTGTGTGGTCTTGCGATGTCGTGAAGCAGCAGTGGCCTAGAACGATTGACCAATCTCGGTTGTTTTGCAGCTAGTTCTTCCTTCATGGTTTGCAGTTGCTGACAATAGATATCTGCCGTAATCGTTTGGGCAGATTTTAGAAAGCTGTAGTGAACGACACCGGCGCTAGTCCACCAAACACTCACAAGTAACGTTTTCTGAGTCAATTTTCGTTTAGAGCAGGATTTGGTTATGTCTCCAGGGTTCAGCCATTGTTACGAGCGCTTCCCGTTATTGTATGGTATCCACTTTTCATCACAAGTAATGATTCTATTTAATATCCCTTCATTATTGTGTCGGTTGAGCAAAGGAACACAGCAGTTGACGCGTGTTTGCAAATTCGATTCACTCAATTCATGAGGTACCCATCGTTCATGTTTTTTATCACTTACCCCGAAGCCTGCACCTATCTCTGAAGTGCTTTGTGATGGATCCGCTTCAGCAATAGCCTTTAATTCTTCATTTTCCACTTTGGTCTCCGGCCCTCCAAGGGGTAGGTTCTGAAGGTCGAAATTTCCAGAACGAAAACGTTGAAACCAAAAACGTACCGTGCTTTCTATTGCGACACTAGCGCCGTACACATCACTAATCTGTCGAGCTGTTTCTGCAGCACTGGTGCCACGGTAGAACTCGTACTCGTAAACATACCGATATTTCATGTTTTCCATTGTGCGGTAATAAGCGACGCCAAAGAAAAAAAAATGAGGAAAAAACAAATGAATGACTGTTTTCAAAACTCAAATGTACCAGCTAAATGAATTTATACATTTGAATTTGGAATTGTTAACCAAAGAGGAGATATTTCAGATCAAAGTAGTCTGTACGACAAAACGCTAATTTTATATGTAAGGTAATATTTAAAAAAGAAATCTAGTATATCCTCGCACTGTAGAAAGTAGGGCTTTGCCCAGATGTGGAACTATACAATTTTAAACAATGACAAATATAATTATGTACCTATAACTTTTTGTATCTACTTTGCATTGACCACCTATTAGTAAAAAATCGTTCTTACGCGACGTACAAAAGCTGATTCATATTTATTATTAGTATTGTAATGACTTGCATAAGTAGCGTGGATTCAATTGGCCGAATCACCAAAAACACGCATGAAAACGGAGTCTAAGTTGTCAAGCACAGATAGAATGCAAAATGATTGAATTAAAGAAAGTTTCAGTGCTTAACAATGAACTTTGTTAATCATCACTGCTAGACTCCCTTGTATAAGGATTGCAACAAAGATCAGTCACTTGCCACCGAAAGTGAAACTGAAACAGTATTGGAGCGTGTGAAAGAGAATAGCTATTTTAGGAAGAGCAATAAGTTTAAGGCTACGAATTGCAGCAGGCTGGTGGACGCTGTGATCCACGCTGCGCCGGTACGCGGCTCGTGCTCGGAGGAGGCCGGCTCCGTCATGTGCGTCATCCGGCGCTGCGAGGACGCGTCGGCCGCACTTCTCCCAGTCGACGGCGGCCCGCCCGCCATCACGAACAAACTTCCGGAGAACATCATCTTCAGACTAGACTGCAACTATACTATTTTATGTAAGTCCTTCCGCTTTATTATAGTATTGGTTAACTAAAAAACTACTTTTAATACTTTGCCATTTCTTCTATGATTTCAGCTTGCGATTTAAGTGGAGTGGAAAATTGTATAAACTCTCCCCTCTCTCTTGTGGGTGCTTGTTATTTGGAACTAGTCGATAGCAGTGATCGTATTCGCGTAGCCGCGCATCTTCAAGAGGCCCTGTGTCGACCCGGGCCGCCGGTAGTGAGTGCGCCTTTTCGGTTACGCGTCGCTGCCGATAAACCTTCCTTTAGAGTCAGTGCTCAATCGCGCCTTTTTAAGGCAAAGCCGACCTCTACCGAAACCGACTTTATAATGTCGACGCATACCGTGCTTGGAGACGAAGAAGTGGACCTCTTGGATGTCGCCGGTTCCAGACCGCCCGTCGGCGGTCCTCTGATGACGTCCGTTGCGAACGGGGAGTCATCCGGCTGTGAGACGCGATATCGTTCCCCTATGAGTCCTTCAGATGGGCAGTTTTCTATTAATGATTTCGATCTTGAATCGTGGGCCCCGGGCTTTCAAATCGGAGAAATGTCCTGTGAAGATACAAAAGAACGAAAAGAGGTGCCAGGAGGAGGTTCAGGTACCCCGCCGACGCTCCGCGCACCGCCTCCTTCCAACGAGGGATCGCAATCCTCCGTTCCGGGCGAGGAACACAATCGTCTTCGCAGCTTGCTCAGTAAAAAAACCGGCGTGTCCGAGTCTGTGAATTCAAACAATCGAATTCTAAAAGATCTGCTCAACCAAGAGGATGAGGAGGCGACGAGCAGTGAGACGTCAGCGCCGCACACACCGCACACGCCCCACACGCCGCACACGCCGCACACTCCGCATACGCCGGGCACGGCGCTTTCCCCGCTGCACACCGCGCAGGCGCACGTGCGGCCTCTCGCATCGCACGGGCCCCATACGCCGCTCACGCCGCAGACGCCGCACGCCACCCATGCCTCGCACGCCACCCACGCGCCGCACGCACAGCACACGTCGCACGTGCAGCACCAACCTTCGCAACACAACATTCAGCAACCTCATCATAATAATTCGGAAGTTTTACTCAGGGTAGGTAAATTCTACTTTAAATATTGTTGTACGTCATTATTTTGTAAATATTAGAAAAAAAAAACTGTATTTCTTGCACCACGCACTCATTTGCGTCTACTCTGGTATCGTGGTTGTTCCATGGCGGCAGTGATTGTTTTAAAGCCGTTGCGGCCTTGAGCCAGGCTCGATTTTCGAATTTGATTGGATCTAATATAGTAAAGTAATAGTAGATCGTCCTCTTCCAATATTACTATTATGTATAAATATTATTTTATCTCATAAATATAGCAGTGGATTATTACAATATTTTGGTAATTAATTTTAGATATTAAAAGAAAAATCCGATGAAGACAATGAGGAAAATAGAAGAAACGCTTCGGATAGCACTCGTGGAACGTCACAACCGTGTGCATTGCTCTCTCAGTTACTTTCGCCCAGCAATGGGCCCTCTGGCAACGGCCGATCCCAGGACACCAGTGATAACTACCTCGAAAGAATTGGAATGAAGCGAAAGTATGAAGAGAGTAAGACGCCAACTAACGTTAAGAGAGCTACGCCTGATAACCAACAGGTAATGTCATATAGATGACCCAAATAACGGGCACATATGTTTTCAAGGTGTATAATTAGATTTTATTACATTCTTTGACTTATTCATCTCCCCAAATGATTACAATACTATTAATTTGAAGTAAAATAAAGATTTTGATAGTAACACTAAAACTAAAAATATTAAACTTAAAATTCAAACTGATTGATTATGAGTCAATTATAACTGTCCAAACTAATTTACAATAACAAAAAATTGACGTAAATTTCGCTGTATTAAAATTATTGCTTTGATGAAAATTAGTTTTCTTTTAAAAATGTATAATTTGAATTTAGAATACATTATCTAATACATATTGCTCATTCATAAAAACACTTTATTATTAATCCTACCGCCTATCGCCCGAAATAAAAATGTCTGCAAAATAGTTTATTTCGCGTATCTATCGTGTGAAATTTAAAGGTGTTTAACTTGGTTACTTTACTGATTACTGGCAAACAGGTGACATCCAGCGCCGTGCCGGTTGCGTCGTCTGCGGCCTCGTCTACCGCTGCCAGCCCCGCTGCGAGCAGTAGCAACACGCAGCGCCCTCTCCGCCAGAAGAACCAAATACTCGTAGCGCTTCTGGAGCAAGCTACCCCCTTCCCTACCCCAAACCTCCGTGGCTACGAAGCGGTGCCGCGACCCCGCCTGCCGCAAATACAGCAGCACCAGCATCACCATTCTACCTTAACGAATATGATAACTCCGCAGTGAGTACATAAAACGTTTTTAATAATTTATAAATCAAACCACTTTCTATTCAAATTCGAATAGTCAGTGTATTTGAATGTCTCAAACAGACAACAAATACAGTATAATCTCGTTTAAATGTGGCCTATATCTAAAGAATAATCAAAGAATTAATCATGTGAGGTATTGTCTTACGCACTTTATTGAAATCAAAACTATTTTAAATCCTCAATTTTTTCATACTCTAAAACAATCATATTTTTTATTAATTGAAATCAATGGGAATATGACTGATGCTCAATGTCGACTTTATAATAAAATACTAACAGTCTATTCAGCCCCGTGTTCTTTCTTCACGCATGTGGCGATGATGAGTAGGTTAAATAAGAGTTCACGTAAAAGAATTGGACGGGTAATAATGGTTTTTAACTCTAAAGAGCACTTGGCACGTCTTTTTTATGTAAGGAGGCAAACATGTAACTGGGTCACGTGATGTTAAATCACACACAGGCACAATAATCAGATGAAGCCGCGATACCTTTTAGTAGTGCAGAGGACGTAGATAAGTAAATGATGAAATAGAGAAGGAGATTAGGTTTCCGGCATCTCATGAATCAGATGAAAGGCAGTAGCTACCCCTAGTTAGTAGTATCTTTCGGAAACTACACTACTAACTCCTACTTTCGGAGGCTTCTTCTAATGTATTTATTTTATTTATTGACATATGGAAGTCTTAAATTTCAAAAGAATATGAATACAATGTGGTTAACATGTCGCCAATAACAGGTCTTCGCTTATAGATATTGCTTATCTAGCTATTAACTAATTTTTCAGTGAGCAATGAAAATGGGCTACGATCAAAGCAATATACAAATTCCAATTTGGATTGAAAAGTCTTAATTTAAACACCTCGCCGAGAATACGCTCGTTACAAATGGATCGTTTAAAGCGTATTAAAGTTGTAGCTCGAGGAATTATCACAATTTCCCACCAGTCTTCTGTGAAGTTGTGACAGTTCTTTGGTCAATCGGCCCATTTGCCCGACCTCCGCGGAGTCTTTCGCGGTAATAAAGTACTGGTCTAATATAATTGTAATTTTGTTCATAAAGTAGTCGAGCGAGTAACGTGAACGGTGGTAGCGTGGGCCCTGCAACGACGAGCGTGGGCAGTGTGGGTGTGTCGGGGAACGTAGCCAGCGCCACCTGCACCACGGCCAGCATGAGCGTGCCGAGCCACCTGCAGATGGTGCTGCAGAGCTCGCGCGCCGGCTACCCGCACTCCCCTACCACTGCACACTATGCCAACACCGCGCCCCACCACGTCTATAACAGTCAGCCTTCGTAAGTTTTACTTTTATTTATAGTACAGGGTATTATAATACAACCAGCATTGACTTCACATCATATCCACCTCATGGGAGAGCCTCATAACACGAGTGTTCTAAAACTTTTTTGTTTTATCTACCATTGCTTATTCGGCTCATACATGTAATTTTAGGATCTACGTTTTATGCTTTTGTTCTATGTCGGAAATCGATTATTATTGATGGGTTCATGTGATGGGATTGTGGGTAATGATTTTCGAGGAAATGTATGTTCGTATTTATGTCCGAGTGAGGTGTAATTCAATTCATACTGTTCCCCTAAGTCATAGGGGTACAGTACAGTTGGGCTTGTTGATTTTTTCAATTAATTTATAGTTACCCTTGGAGACGCAGATAAAAGTTCTTTCCATCACTCACAGTGTAGCTTATTAACTCATGGACTGGTCACACTAGTCCAACGCTCTTATATTATGGTTGTTCGCAAAAGTTCATAGTGTGGTCATTTTATCTCTAATGTTTATTGGCGGCGGGAGATTGGGTGGTAGAAACTAAAATTTCTAATTCACTCCTTTAGCTCATCAATGGATGATTGGATAGCTTTTACAGTAGCAGCAGGGCGTACCTATAAACAGAAACAAATGACAGTAGAACACAATATATATAAATTAATAAAGGTTAATGAAGAAGTAAAATTATTAAAGAATTGAAAAAAAAAATATTTTGTAAAAAGATCTTTCTTCTTCATTAAAAGTGAGTGATCTGTATGCAACAAATGTAGGTTGTTAACTACTGATAAAACAATCAGTGCATATTAAAATGTTTTCAACTTAAATTGATTTTTTGTACTATCCTTTATTTGTTTATTAAAATGTTGTGTTACATAGTAAAAAACTCAAATAAAACCTACTTGGTTTTGTTTTGGTTAAAGTTTACTATGGTTATGTAGATAAGATGTTAACATTATAGCATGCAGGGTATTTATTAAATTAGCTATAATCACTGCAGTGTTAATCATTACGAGTATGACATATTTCCTTCGTATACATCTTTGTATTTCGTATACATCATCATCACATTTTATCTACATTTGAGGCGTCAGACATCATTGGATATGACTTCGCAAAACAGAACAACCTTACGAGTAGTGTATTGGATAATGGATAGACACAACAAAAACTGTTTAATATTGTTTTTCTTTTCCTTTTAACAAATAATAAAAGAAAAATGTTTGATTACTTTCAAAAATAAGATTTACTTTTTACAATAAATATATAATATGAATTGTAAAGTTCAGATATTTTTCATATTTTAACAAGATTTTAATATATACGTTTTGTTTTTGCATAGAATAGTTTAGGAGTCTATAGTGAGTAGTAGTGTCGATACAGAAAAGTCTGATGGCTTAAACATTGGAATTGACGTTTCCATAAAACAGTTCAAGTTGTTTGGTTTTGTTAGAAGCTAAATAAACATGGACATGTAGCTGGTTAAACATAAGATCATCATCATCAGCGTGTATCAGTCCATCGCTGGACGTAGGCCTTCTACACTGCTATCACAGTGTGCGGTCCTCAACACACCGCATCCAACAGCCTTCTGATTGATCTGATTATTAAATGTTTATTTACACTTTAATGAGGAGTTAGAGCGTTCTAATATGTTAAAACATTTGCAGAAACGACAATTCGCGAAGTCAAGCGAGTTCGGGCGGCGGAGGCGACAACGACGCGCCCAGTGATCTAATGCTATCGTACATATTGGACGAGGTGATCGAGAACATGCCGTACGCCGAGCGGCCCGCGCCGGACGTCAACGTACTCATGAATTTGGAGAATCGTCAGCTGAGATCGGAATTTACTGTAAGTAATTAATTTTTATTGTTAGCAATGATATGTAACGAAATTTTGAGTATTATTATCTTACTAGCTTTTGCCTGCTAATTCATCCACCTGGAATTTTTATTGTAGGCAGCATTTTTAACATTTTTAAGATATTTTGCAAATAATACACATATAAACTTTGTAGTTTATTACAAATAACTCATTTTAATACATTTTCATAAACTATGTTTTATTTTTATTTTTCCATCCAAGATTTTGTGACTTTGTCCAGCGCATCGTTCATTGTGTATGCGCCTGGCGAGTTCCGCGCTCGCGCGACTACGACAGCAGTTTTACAAATCATACAAATGTTTCCTGTTCAATAAATGAACATGAATATTTCAATATTAGGTCTACATTTAATAAGCATTAAATATACAAGGTTTAAAATAATATATTTCCTAAATTATAAATATAGAAATATAAATTTCGTCTATTACTAAAATAATTTTATATGGCAAGACATGCGCTTGCTTCCGCCTCTCAATTTGCAACATGTCGCATTGTTGTTTCATTGCACATGTTCTTCGTAACATAATTTTATAATAAAGTTCTATATAACTTTCGTGGACTTACTCATGTTCAAGACATAAATTAAGCTATTGAAAACCATTTAGTGCTTATTAAATTTAGAACTAATTTGAAATATTTATGTTCACGTATGCCAGACGAGCTCCTTTTTAATGATGAAAACAATTTTACTTTATACCAAAGCAATATAAATCAATATTAAAGGAATACATAAAATACATAAGATAATATTAGAGGAATGCAAAAACAAAAATATTTGATATTTAATTAGTAGAAACATACTTGGTTTATTTTGTATCAAATAAAAGTACAATTTGTACTGAACTTTAAATAAACAATCTTTATTTAACTTAATCCAAAAACCATTAATTTATTGGGAGAGGACATAATTTGCCAATTGATCTCACATAGGCTTTGTTTTTGATCTTTACTTGCCCTAACCTTTGTATCCTCTCCTGGGAAAATGTTTAATATTTTAGCCAATAGCCAATTAAATGGACTTGTTTTCTCGTTTTACGTCGTCACTAATTTTAATTTAGGTTGAGGGGCTGTCCACTTTGGAGGATTTTATAGCAGTGTCAAATAATCCTATGAAATCATACCTTCCAAAAATCCTGTCTTAAATTATAACTTTCCAAAATTTCGTTTTATTTGTTGGTACATGTTCTAAATCTATTTCTGGGTAGTTAGTAGGAGCTATACTCATTAAAAATGACCAGGTGTTAAAGAAAGCCCTTCATGCATCAGAAAGCAGGGGTCGAGAATTTAAATACTGTGTTAAATTCTTCTTACGTTAAGAAAAAATTGCCTAAAATACGCCTAACTCTAACCTACCTAGCCTACCTAAGGTTCGCCAAACTCAGGGGGGATACATTTAAATTCAATATAATTACTGCTGCAATGGTTATGAATAGCTTGCCTGTAAGCTTTTGTGCCTTTCCTTTTTTGCCTTTTTGGAACCCCCTCACCTTCATATATCTTTTGAACAATTATCAACAGCAGCCCATACTTAACAGATTGCATTTTTCGGTGTTATGTATTACTCGCATTTTTATTTGATCCAATTAAAATTGTGTTTCGGTAGGTCACATGGTACGTTTGAAAATCTATGTAAATTAAAAATAAATTTAAAATAATTATATTTCCATTTAGAGTAGTTATATAAACTGAAATATGTTTTCAGGGTATGAAAGAAAAGAATGCGGTAATCAACGCAATAACCCAAAGTCTCATGCAGTGCGAGACGGTTTCCAAAATTCCCGTGTCTTCGAGCCAAGGAGCACCTCCAGTGTACTCTGTACAAAGTCCGGTATGTTATATCACATCTATTATATTTAACGTTGTTAAATAAGTAGTAGTTTTATGTTGTAAAAATAGTAAGTAAATAAAAACTAAATTAGTAAATTTCCAAAAATAATTAAACATTGTTTTTATGTTGAATAAATTTCTGTTACTTTACTGACCCAGAAAGATAGTAAGGTTTTTCTCATAGATATGTGCGTTCCATTGTGACTTTCTGTGGCCTAAACGATTTGATTGATTTTGAAGATTTAGGGGTCATTCAATTTCAGTCGGGTGTTCTAGATTTTTAAATTAACTGTTGCTTATTAAATCAAACTATTACTTGTTTTGATTTAGATATCATGTAACATGGGCAGCGGCAACAGTTCGCTGTATGGCATGGGCGCGCGCGGGGACGACTCGCGCGCGCTGGTGGAGCAGCACCGCGTGCGCCTGCTGCACCAGCAGCGCTCGCAGCAGATGCTCGTGTCGCCGGAGGTAACAGAGCTAGTATTATATTAATCTCTCGAAGCAACAACACGCGGGCGACACACGGTCACAGGTCATCATTCCGTGTGAACGCTCTCACCGGGTCGTACATTAATATTTTACCGCGCAGCGACTGTGCCGTGACCGTGTGCATGTGAAAAGGGCCTTAGTCAATCAGTCTGCGGTTGCTCTGCATCACGACTGTATATTTACTTTTTCTATTGAGTGCGTATTTATGAAAATTTACAATCGTAAGTATTTATTCATAACTATGTTATTTAGTTATTGAATTTTATTTTATTTACCTTAAGTATAAAATGAGCATTTTCAAACTATGTCCTATAAGGCAACACTCTCTTAGCCTAGTAAGGCAACTGTAAATCTTATGATTCTTGTGAATGTTACTATTTTGCGGTACTTACTAACCATAAAAAGAAGTTACGATTCATTTAACGTATTCGCGCGGAAGACCGTATATTCCCGTGAATAGTGTTACATATGAATAGAGTAAAAAATTCGAAATTCATGAACTGGTCAACAAATGTCCTAATAGAAACTGCTATGTTTGCTAAAGTTACAACAACGAAGACCGTATGATTCCGCAAACCTCGTAAACTGTCCGTCTTATGGGCATACATAATAGGAAAATAGCACGTCGCAAAAGGGTTAAGAATTATATAATTACTTCAAAACATGTCAAAGAATAATGTATTGTATTCAAATTACAATATACAATGATGAATATACTTTATGACTCTTTTTGTGATTTTGATTGTATTGTGTTGCGGCAGGCGGCGGAGCAGTCGCAGGCGGACCTCGGCTCCACGATCAACGCGCTCGTCTCCAACGCCACGCCCCCCAACGTCGCGCTCACACGGACGGACTTCCATCATGTTTATCATCAAAGTATGTATTTAATGAAGCTAAGAACATCGTGCGAACGAAGGTGTTTATAGGAATATATTTAAAATTTCCATGGAGGAGTACCGAAAAATTAAACTTGAGTTCTTAAAGAATTGTGCAATTTCTGCCAATGAGCAATAACAAGTTTGTACCAAAAAAAGTGATGCATACTGCATAATATTAATAAATTATTCACGAATCTTAATTTAATTTTAATTTTTCAGATCAAATGGGTTCAAATTACGGTACAAATAAAATCCCAACATCTCAACAAAATCCAATGCTAAGCCGGCAACTGGGTGTAAGTGTTTATTTTTGTTTTGAATTTAGTGCTATATAAGGAGTCACAATTATTTCAATCATGGAACAAGTAATCACATGATATATTGGTAATGTAAGAATACCTAACATTGCCTCGCCATTTCTTGGCGATCCTATTAGTTTCTACTTTTTATTTCATAAAATATAATTCTAATATTTAAGTCCATTACACAGAGGACCTCACACACTATCCCGCTGAGTGATGGGTGTAGAATTTCAATATTTATCTGGACTTTTTCTCCTACATTGTACATATACATATAAATTTGGACCTAAATTGCTAGTTTATGTTGTTTTACTGACATATAACAATCTCTATCATGCTTTTTCTTCCTCACTTATGCTCAATTCTGTCACTCAAATATATCCCACAATTCTATACTATTTGTTCCCTTTTTCTACGTCTTCCGCGGAACGGAGTTAAAACTTAATGGGTCATCTTCTTAATTTCCCTAATTTGTCTATGTTGAGAGCAGGTTGTGAAATAATCACAGGGACCGACTTTATCCCGATATTTTAAATTTGTCTATAATATATAATGTTTGTGGCATACAAAAATATCAAATAATAAATATATTGCGTGTACGTTGCAGAACACGGGCCCGGGTTCGGGCGGGTACGCGCACGCGGCGGCGGCGGCGGCGGCGGCGCTGCACACGCCGCTCGCGCACCAGCCCTACCACCGCGCGCCGCGCCCGCACCTCGGTGAGTACTCACGGTCGGAACAAAACTCTCCCCTTTTACACCTTTACTCCTTTTATTACCTTCCGATTATACAACCTTTTTTTTATCTTAAGTAATATTTTTAATTATAATCAGTTAATAAAAGGCGATGTTGTCTACCAGTCTTTTAAAAACATTTGTAGTTTTATATTTCTTAAAACGTTTTTTATTAGTGACTTAGTTAAAGTTTGTTTTAAAAACATAGATTTAAAAATGTATTTAAAATGTTTATAAGTACAAAATTAATAAATGATTCGCTTGCGCATTAGGAATACTAATTTTGAAGGTAGATGTGAATTTTTTCTATAGATTTATCTGAATTCGAAGCATGATCTGCTAGAGGAGGTTTCGATTCTTCAGCATGCCCGTAGAATATTAGAAAAATGTACGGCCTTCATTTCTACCCTACAAATGTTGCCGAATCTAATTTAATATAATTACTAATTGCATGTCTATACATAGCTTTATATTTAGTATTTTCATTAGCGACGAAGGATTTTAGAAGTTTGAAGAAATAGTATTTTGATTAATTTAGACGCATGCATAATTCCTATTTGCGACACTTAGTCGCCTCGAATGTTAGATGCAGTGTACCGACGTATTCGCGATTGAGCAGGCGCGTGTGGAACGTACCGGGAAGGGCGGGGCGAGGCGCAACGCAGTAGGTAGGTCGCGGAGCGTAGGGTCGGCACGTGTTCGCGTCTCTGATAACGCGGCGTGTGTGGCAGTGGGTGGCTACTATGAGGAGAGCGAGGCGAGCGGCAGCGGGTACTGCGCGGAGTACGGGCGGCGCGGCGCGCATGGCCCGCACGGCCCGCACGCCGCGCACGCGCCGCACCCGCCGCACCCCTCGCACCCGCCGCACCCCCCGCACCCGCCGCATCCGCCGCACCCCTCGCCCGAACAACCCATGCCCTGTAACTACGCCCTCCGGGACCACCA
>DWLR01002262.1:0-15885 GCA_018246295.1 Papilio alexanor hazarajatica | reverse complement strand
ATATATATATATATATATAATGTTACTATGAAATAGTATATTATAAATCTAATATATCCAGATGTTGTTACCGTCGAAACATTTGTTTACATAATTTATAAATTCTCCTGATGAGATCTAGATGCCAATTCAAAGCCGCTTATGAATCAGAATCATGCATTTGGCGTCCACGATTCAATGAACCGACTGGGTGGGCCTTCTAATTACCTAAACATTTATAACGTATATATTTCTCTACTAAAGAATCTAAATAATTAGGATTGTGATATTTCTGTATGTAGCTTACGTTTACACATATCATAAATGAGATGGCAGAAACGAAAATATTTCAGTGTCATTATATACCAAAACAATAGGCTGAATAAAATGATGGATTACCGTTTGAGTCGTATTGAATGTCTTGAACTTTTAAGTGTATATATATGTTCACGTATTATAAAGTGAAAGCTGCATCACTAGTTGTGAATTGGTACGTGAGGATTAGGGCTCGAGTTGTCGGTTGCGTGGTGTGACCTGCAAGTTACAGCAGGAGGCGGACGGGGGCGCCGCGGGGTCAGCGGGGGCGGAGGGGGGCGGTGAATCCACCGGCTGTCTCGGAGGCTGCTACGGCGAGACCACGCCAGCGGTAAGAATCCCACATCTGAGCCCTAATCCGACCCTGGACAGGTAAGGTCAGCATTATGGTTCAAACCCAAATGCTCACCGTACCGTAACAAGCGATCCCCGAAGTTCCTATATTTCAAATTATGTTTTCGATTAATTTCAATTTTTAGCTATATATAAAATAAAATAAAAACAATAAAGCGTAGTAAATAAGTTTGAAATAAAATTCCACCCTTAATAAGGACACCTAACAATTGTCGACACCAAATATCATATAAATGTTAACTAAGATATATAATATAAACTTTATTAACAAATATAATGTTCATATGTTCATTTTACTTTTACTTTAAGAATCACTTTAAAAAGACAGCAGAGCAAAACGCAACATTACCGAAGCTAATTCCATCGTAGTGAAATAAAAAAACTTGCACATAGTTTTACATTCAAATTTTAGCTGTAGATATGCAAAAAATATTTTTAATCTCAATGTAATATTCAGTGAGATGAATTTATAGGTAAATAGAAAAATAGTATAGAAGAAATCATACGTAAAATATCAGACATAAATGTAAATGGCTGTTCTTTATAGATTACGATATTTGTTAATTTATTTTAGTTTGTTTAAAACACCGTATTCCTTAACTATCAATTTAATTAATAAACACATTTTTAGCAAATATCATCCTTGTGCAAATATGCATGCAAACACAATAATGATCATTTATTCTGGAAAAACGACTATAGGAAGTCTATATTCAGATGTCACAATATAATACAGACTCGTGTTGATAGGTGACGGAAGCGCGATTATGTTGATAATATTTTTTATATTTTAATTTTTACCCGCGGCACTTGTTATAGTCTCGTCCTAATTTATTTATGTTTCTCAGCCGTGAGAACAATTGTATTGCCTTGTGACATCATTAATGCACAATATTTGTGATTTCACTAGAGACTCTCGATGCTTTACAAAATGAATTATTGCAATATAACTAATAATTACTGTAATAAAACTTCGCAGCTTATTTTCAAAAAATATATTTTGGATTATCTGCTTTTTTGTAGATATTTTAAAATATATTGGTATTATATGTAAATAAGTAAAATAAAGGAATATACTTTAAAAATAATCATTATGAAACATATTTCAACCCCTGAAACTTTACAGTACTCTACCAGTTTGGCTGACGAGGCTAGGGATAACCACATCCAACAAATTGAAAGAGCCGAAATAGCTAACTTAGTCCGCTCTCGAATGGAGTCCTTGAACCTAACCGGGATCGATTACGATGACGTCAGCGAGAAGAGGAACAGCCTGTCTTATGTGATCATCAACCCGAGCTGCGACCTCAACTTGCAAGAGGGAGACATAATGTACGTATCTTGATCAACGAACGCGCGGTTATAAGATTACGATCTATAAATTTGTGACATATTATTATAAAATAATTTTCAGATATTTGGTTCGTCCGTCTCCGTTCTCTGCCCAAAAGACTTTCGAACGTCACAACAGCCGACGCAAATCCAACATAAGCTTTTGCTCGCAAGCTCTGATCCAGGCTCAAGGCATGTCCAGCCGGCGCGGGTCTACAATCGGGGGCTATCCGCAGCCGCGCGCGCCCCCCCTCGCCACTACCAAGGCCAACTCGCTGTCGCTGCCTGACAGTCCGACCATCCTGACCGACTTCCGCGGCCGATCCAACTCGCTGCGCGTCGCCGACGACGTTCTGCTGCGCCGCTCGAGCTCGCTGCGCCAAGGGCTGGCGGCGGCGGCGGGCGCGGGCGGCCGACGGAAGAGCAGCCTCGAGGAGATCGGCATCTCGCACTTCAACTCGCTGCTGCTTCACCAACAGCAGCAGCGGCAGCAGGACGCGGCCGCCATCCGGTCCGCCATGAGTGCGAGCGCACGCTACCTGGAGGTAGCACCGCCGGAGGAGCGCCCTGGGGAGCGCGCCACCACCGCCTACCCGCTGCTACCCTATCAGGACGTGGCGGGCGCGCTGCCGTCCGCCTCAGTCTCGCCCTCGCTGCCGCCGCCGCCGTCGCCCGTGCCGGACGCCCAGCAGTTGCAGGGCACCATCGTATGATACAATCTCATGTGGGGACGCCGCCTCAATTCCGTTCGCAGGAACAGAAGAACCTAGACCGACTACGAGCAACATGAACGGCTATTTTTAAAGTTATTATAATATTAATACTGATAATCGAAAACAGTAAATTTTGTTTGTACGAGTTATTAATCTATCCTGACGTAGCGTCTTGTACCTTGCACGTTGTTTTTATTATTATATACCTGTCTGTACCTGTGAAGAGAAGAGAGAATAGTCTCGACTCGGGCGCGGCGTGGGCTGCTGTTGGCGAGCTGTTTATTGTAAGAGGGATCAACTAGTTATTACGAATCGAGGCATTAACAAGACAAGGCAAGTGTACATAGCAGGCCTTCCTTCTTCATTGATTTCACATATGTATGTATATAACGTAACTAACCCTAACATCTTAAAAAAGTGTAATTCTAATTTAGTCCAATTATATAGTGCTACTTATTAACATTCTCTCATGAAATATTAAATATTCATTATTAAAATATAACATTATTAGTAAAGTAGTGGTAGATCGTAGAAGTAATGTGATCTTAAATTTTAATGTTCAAGTACATTGTTCGTGGTAGTATCAAATTTTAATTCAATAATCTCTACGTAATAAATATAAAACACATAGTCGTATTTAATATGGTCTCTATATCACTAGATGTGTCCACCACGCTATCTATGTTATGATTGCATCAAACTAGTCGTCGTAATAAAGTTCGTATACACGCGACATTGATGTTTTATTTTGGATCCCATTACTGTTCTCCCCTCCCGATCCATCCTTCTAGAATCCTCTAAAACCCTTATGAAAATCGTATACCTACTGCAAGAGGCTACATACCTACCTACTTAGCTTAGCGCATCCATAATGTACGAACACAATTACATAGTGTTTGTTACATCTGTATTTAAATTTAAATATTAAATTAATTAATTAATAAATTAATTACACATTAAATCGGTATTTACTTCGGTAAGTGGAGATGTACAATTTTCACATAACGAAATTCCTCCGTAGTGAAAATTCCCTTTTTCCTTTCTCTGATTAAAATATACACATTAATTTTTGTTTTAATTTTGAACAAAACGTAAAAAATATTTAATGTTGTTTTAATCCGCAGTATTTTGGCCAGTATTTTGTTTAAACCGTTTTTAATAAGTTGACATGAAAACAACTATTTTGGATGATAAACTAAGTTCAATTCTATTTTTCAAATGTAAATTTTACTAGTTTTATGATGTTTGAAAGTTGGGAAAAAGACGAAGGAGGTTACGTTCAAAATAGGCCATTTAATTTTAAAACGAAAGTTGTCAGTTTTAGTAAAAAAAATTGTTTTAAAAAGTAATCCGAGAACGGACTTGAGAACTTGAGATCAGTTATTTTGCGAATTGCGGGAAAATGTTGCTTAGTGATTACTATTGAAAGCATTATAGCTTAAGTCATATAAGTGTACACACACAGTAGTGTCTAATATAAATATGTAAAATAATAAATGGAAAAGAAAGGAAGGCGCTCCAAAAAGGCCATGCCATTCTGCAGTTGTCGCTAATTCATAAGAAAAACTGTATTACGTATATTTGAATGCAATATGGCACACATAGTGAAAGTCACGTGAGTATATTTAATATTTGCATTTTAATTTTAAAATCATTTCGTACTGACCAACGAGATAAGCTGGGTTATACCTTCACGACACTTATAGGATTCTGTATAGTAGTAAAATGTTAAGTTAATTCTACACCATATATTATCTAAAAATTGTCTGTATTTTTGGGGAAGATATAAGTGCAGTATTGCACTCATGAACACCCAAACACGAAAAGCCAAAGGCTGATATATCGATGGCCTGATTTCGTAATTAATAAATGATTGAAATTCATAGGATTTCAAGCTTAAAATGATCTTCACATTTTATTTTATATTTGATAAGATGGACATAGTGGCAACTAATCCTATCAAAGTTTCTTAAGTTCTAGGATCTTCGTCCAATTTTTATTCTATGCTTTTTATTACTCGATAAAAATGACGTAAGTCGAATGGATATAAAATTATTTTTCAACAAAATTCATTGAGAATAATATAAGAATTGTAATCTGACAAATCTAGGAAATTAACAAATGCTCTAATGGCGTCCTTCATTGTCCTAATTTCTTATCTCAAAGACTATATACATATATCTAGATACGGGAGTAATACCATATTTACGAATATTTTTAACACTGAAATCAAAGCCAGGAGAAGTAATATAATGGTCCACGTTAACTGAAACTTAACTCTCAAATATCTCTAAGGAGTACAATTCATAAATGTGAATAATGCATACAATTTTTTGAAGGTTCTCCAAATCGATTAGACGAAGTTCAAGATGACATCAGTAAACATTTGCTATGTTATGTGATATGCCTCAAATGTGGAAGCCTCTACGATAACTACGGCATCGAAAACTGAAATAACTTCGTGACAGTTGAGTATCGTAAGCTCAATCGGCAGTGGCGCTAGAAGCTCAAGTAACTAATAGAACTCTAAATATTGCGAATAACTTTGTTATATATCATTTGTTTCTCATAATCTCAATGGCTTACAAAATGCCTAATTATATAAAATTCAGTGTAAACTTTATAAAACGACTCATAAGTTACTGAGCATTTTTCGGCGTTAAATGGAGAGAAATATAATGTACTATTTCATTATTCTATAATAATATCATATTATTATAGAATAGTAAAACAGTATCTTATATTTCTTATAGTGAATACATGTTATTAATATGTATTTACTAATACTGACTTTTTCTCACGACATTTTACTCATGAACATTATTATTCAAACAAATAAAACTTATTGGGTATAGTCTGTTATCTTCATCTTATGTGTTTGCTGCTCCAATATTTTAATTTTATTTTATTAAGTTCACCATTCAAAAACAAAAGTCAAAATTTCTCATTACCCGGTACGTCAGTCGAAGTAAGCACGTGCTATAAAATAAAACAATAAAGCAGCAACAAAAAAACGTACACAGCTACAGTTCTTATCGATGTCGGCAACTTAGAAAGTACTGCGTAATAATTTATAATGCCGTGTTATTGTCGTTAAATAGAGTAACCAGTAATCAACCAGGTAAATCAGAGTTTGCAGTGTATATATATATAATTCTTTTTACACATTTGTATCTGAGTTTCTAAAAAAACGAATCAACATAAAACGTCCTTATTCTAATTTTTTTATTCAAATTCTTTCCATTTCTTACAACAATATTCAGTGTTAAATATGTACGCCAAGCTCAGGTTACTGCAAGCTGCCGCTGCCGTAACAGTAGTTATCGTCCGGCATGTAATATAAGTGTACTGCCGAGTTGATATAATGTTACGCTCACGGCTGCCTGTATTATGTATAGTCGTTCGAGGGATGACTATAAACAAATTAAATAAAGTATCACGACTTTTGTGACAATTTCTATCGAGCAACCAAGGAATGTTCAGTTCGCGCGCACCGATTAAAAGAATGAGTCGTTGACATGTCAAGGTTTAAATTCGCCGCACCTGACGGTTACGCGCGGCAGATTATATAAACAAGAGTAAAAATCTGTTGGTTGCGTTTCGAATAATTAAGTATATATATATTCTATTTACCCGATTTCCTTTCTCCACGTTTGCGTGGAGGTTTACCTTGTCCCCTATTTCCAATTTATACTTTTCCCTATGGTAATAGAATATTTTCTAATTATAATTATGGGATTTTAGACTATTCCAGTGCAAGTTTTCTTTCTCTTCCCAGACCCTGTTTTGTTCATTTTAATTTCAAATCCAGTTGTAGGATGTTCATACTTTCACCCTTTAAAAGGTATTTTGGGACAAAAAAGGTATATTGTCGTTACTGTGTGTACTGTTTCGTTATATTTTTCTATACATTTTCCTGCAATAGTAGTCTATGCTGTTTCTTATCTCTTATTCACTACAGCATTCTTATATTATCCTTCTTCAGAATTTCTTTAAATTGTTTGAAGTTTAGCACAGAGCAATGATCCGATAATACCATATTATTATTACAGCTTTCTGTCACATTTTTCCTTATTTTTAATAAAAATCATTGGGGCCTTTATTTTTAAAGGTTAAAATAAGCACATCTTGTGAAATAGTCGACCAGAATATTAAGATCGATTTTATTGTTTTTTTTTCTTACTTGTCAAATATTTTTACTTTTATTTTATAGCGGCCAGCTACTTCGGTGACATGGTCCCTCGGTGTGACAACACCTGTAACTTTGTAAACTCATTACAATCTTGGTTTTGAAAAAGGTGATAAGAAAAAAAATGTAATGAAATTTTGCCGATATCATAAAAAAATTAATGTACATAAAAACGAGAGAGTTTATTGTATTAGGGTCGCCGAGAGTGGAGTTTTTATGCTTCTGACCAACCGTTCCCGTTCCCAACAGCCTCCCATGAACGGAGCCGGCGGGGGAAAAAAATTCCTAGTGATTCTTTCGCAGCAAACTCCTGTACCGGCTGCTCAATTAGACGCGCCAGTTCTCGACTTGCACCAACAATCGCTATTCCGTTATCATTGTAGAGCGTGTTCGGCGTGTCTCGTCTGGTGATAAATATTCGTAGTGTCATTATGGCCGCATCAGTGCTCAGGCTTCCGACGATTTTCAGCAGAACAGCACGTACAGTCAGGCATGTAAACAGGGCCATGTAACGCTTTTCAGTATGTCGTGCGACGGTGATGGAGACAGGGCCGAAGAAACCTAAACCCACATATGTGAAGGGCCGGACGTGATGAGCACCTCCGAGTCTGTGGTTTTAATTTGCGGATGCGACAACGTAGACATATGGACGCCACACATTTCGCAGCTGGTTTCAGGCCGATGATATAGAATCTTTGTTGTTCTCGTTGACTACCAGCTCATTGTTGGAGTGAATTGCTCGTTCATGGCGGTAAGCAATGAGAAGCTTCACGATGCAATCTTTTCCGCCCGGGACAGTGGGAGTTTGGAATAGCATGGGGACGCCTTCCACTGCACTAATTCACTCAGCTAAGCGTAATAACTTCGTGGATTCTTCGAGGAATAACGTCAGGTTTTTGAGACGTCCGTTTCATGTAGGTGGCTCGCTGTGACTAATTCGGATGTAGTCTTTACGTAGAGAGGTGACTGAGGGTACTTTACGTAACTGAGATTGCAATACATCATGCATGCATGTGTCATGTCTTTGGAGATTGTTTCTTTGTGCTTTAGACTCTCGGCAATGTGATTAGGAATTTGGGAATTTCGAACTAGATTATAAAATCAACGCCTTAAAAATATAGGCGCAAACTAAAACGCGTGCGGATGCTCGCATTAAGCGAACCCGTTTACTAAAATGAGTGGTGTCTGGGTCCACTGGGACAGGCATTTCGCGCGTGCTTATTAATGCTACAAATTGTGCAGAAAACCACCGTGACAAACTTCCGAATTTCTTTTCGATACACGTAGCGTCTTCCGCCACGTTCAGTACCGTTGGTACATATCGCCAATCAGCTACGTTACTTCATCTTCCTTCCCTTTTCCCACTTGCGTAGGGTCGGCACAGTATGTACTACTCTTCCATATATGCTGGACTCTACTGTAGGCCATACTGCAACTGGTTTTGGCTATAGTTTTACGGTCGGCCTCCTGCCTAAGGTTTTTAATGTGACATTATAAAATAGCTCAAATACACAAAATTTGAATTTAATTGATTTGATTGATTCTGCCATTAGCTGGGGGTTCTGCTGCAGCCCGCGCTCGAAGTTCAAATGCTAATGCTACATATTGATTTGTTTCAACAGCACAGAAGATGTTAGTAGCCCAACAATAGACTCTGGTTCAATGGGTATTCCAATCTGTGCGTAGTTGCAGAACTTCTGTTGATCAAATGCACCACCAATATTGGTTTTGGCACATAACTTATGTAGTATATCATTATCAAAAACCAAAGATTTATAAAATGTAAATAAATTAATTTAAAAATATTTAAGATATGTTGAAGTCAAACGTCAAACTTCAATTTCTAATCTATACGTTACTTATCTCCACAATTTTGTAAACACGATGGGCCAGAAACGGTTTGAAGTTGCGGGCGTCGCTACGTAGCCATTTAAGAACAGTGAGACTGTCTGACCAGAGAAAAAGTTATGAAGGTTTGCGCTTCCAGGTCTTTTGAACGCAACCTTGCTTCCGTTACCAAAAATGAGGAGCTCCCCTGTCTCAGCGCGATGATCACCCAAATATTGGAATAGAGCCCACTTTCGAAGACGCGACAAACCAAGTCTTCCACTGCAATATTAGCGGTGGTGGTAACTCTTGGTCCCAGTCCACATCTAGCTTCCAGGTCTTCTGAAAGATTCTGACTCGGCTTCTCACTATAATTGGAATTATAAGTAACCGAGCGCGTAATAAATATTCATCAGATAAAAGAGAGTGGAACGTTTGGTAAACTTGGCTGATAAGTTTCCCACAAGAACCTTTGGACATCACGATGTTCGTGCCGTATTTTAGTTTGCGGGATTTTTCGTCACCATTAAATGCCACTAATTATAAATATTCGCTAAAAGAGGCTGCAGCAGGTCCGGGCGAGTGCAGTCACGATCCGTCTGCGAGGCGACGCATATGTTGTGCCTCCGCTTCGAACACTCTGTCTTCAACCGTAGCAGATGATTTCGCTGATGATCTTTTCTCACTATTTTTAGATGTGTTTCCGCAGGTTTTGCTTCTTAGCAACATTTTTAGAAAATTTTTAATAATTTTTTCAAGAAAAACTTCTTACACCAATAAATTTTCATGATCCTCAAGTCCCTTGCTTTATTGTTTTTATTTTCTTATTTGTAAAATACATTTTAAATTTTATTTTATAGCGGCTAGCTACGTCAGTGTTTTGTTGACTGAGATCCTCCAAAACCTCCAATAGTATCGATAGATACAATTTCAGATGGACGAGTTGCTGGATCTAAATGTGACATCAATTCGGATTTTGATTCCTTGATTTATTTTTATAGACAGAGCTCATCCTCATTATATATTTGTTTAATGTTTGCGATAATAGTCTTTACTATGTACAATGGTGTTATTTTTTTTATTAACTGGGTTCCTCCGATGTGGTAATAAGTATTGTGGACATTTTTTTTTCTTTGCTTTAGTCTTTTTGTAGTATGTCTCCTTTTCTAATATATGTTTTCCATTTTGTAAGCCCGAATTTGTATATTGATCATTCGTTATATCCTCCTCAGCCTATGATTGTCCAATGCTGGACATACGCCTCCCCCATTGATCTCATCATTGGGGGGGTCATGTCATATCTTTTTGTCTTGAATCTGTCTGTCTTGGATGTAAAGACCACCGGAGGACAGGCAGCAACGACCTTCTGTGATTACGGTGAAACATACTGCGATCGCTACCGGCCTGCTAAGCGTGGTGCTTATTTCCCCCCAATGATGCAATCAATGGGAGAGGCCTATGTCCAGCAGAGGACAATCATAGGCTGGATGGGTTGGATTAGGATAATGTGAAATCTCTAATTCTTAATTTTAAACTAGTTTGAAACTCTAAATCGAATAGAAAATCCATCCAATCATATTTTTATTTCTAGTTTTACCATACCTTGTGTTTTCTTCTGACTATTAATAATTTTCAAGTTTACCGTATCATGCGCAGTTTCTTTTGGCCGTATTATTAATAATTTTTCATTTATTAATGACACATTTGAACCTGAATCATAAATTATAGTACCCTTTAAAGTATCGTGCAACTTTACTTTTATTAGTTGGCACTTCTAGTTTTTCGGACAGTTTTCGGTCATTCAGTTTCGATTTCAGAGCTATTTTCAGTTTTTACTTTCCTCTAAACAAGCATTTTTCTTCCGAGTGATATCTTTTTCCTCTCTTTTCATTGACACAAATCTCACATGTTTTTTTTTTTGTTTTTCATCATTTGTAATAATCTAGTACCCGTCAAATAACATCAAGATCATATAAAAGTTTGGTAGATCCGCGTTGATTTGCGAAGTGGTAAATCTTTAGAAAACTTGGCTCTAGTTGTTGCTAGACATTCATTTGTTTGTACTAATGTCTTAAATAAAAAATAAAGTTACATTCTCATCTATTTACGTCAATACAATTTTGATTTATCCTTTAGTGGACATCGTCGTCTTAGCCTTTTCGTCCATCGTCTATTGAACGCAGGCATCTCCCATTGCTTGCCACAATAATCGGTCCTCAACCACCCTCTCCCAGTGCACTCTTGCGACCTAGACCAGATCGTTGGTCCATCTGGTGGGAGGCTTATCTACGCAGCGACGACCTGTACATGGCCGCCGTTCAAAGACGTTTTGGCCTCATCTGCCATCTGTTCTGCGGGCCGGTCCGGTTCGGATGTGTCCGGCACATTGCCACTTAAGGTTTAAATTCTTTGGGTCATATCGATTGCTTTCGTTCTGCAACGGATCACATGATTTCGTATGCGATCTCGCAGAGAGAGCATTGCCCTCTTTATTGCTCTTTGAGTGAAAAAAGGGTTATCGGACCCACTCTTCGGACTTTGGATAACCCTATAATGTCTCAGCCTCACTTGATCAATTCTTCTTCCAGTTACGCGATCCTCTTGTCTGTCCGCAGTGAGCTCGTGTTTAGTGTTGCCAGCGTCAGTTGTCGTCATGTGTGGCAGCCGGCTCTCATCCGGGAATCTTGGGTTGTACCATAATCGTCACGCTTGACTCGCGGTTTGGCCATCGCAGTAAGTTCCAGTCCCGTGTTAAAAAACGCTGACGTGGACGACGACCCGATAAGACGACGATAAGACGGTTATACATAAATAATATTTTATAATTATTAATAACGGCATATTTTTGTCTCGTCTAATGGAAATTGAGCGTAGGCCGGCGATAAATAAATTTTGCTAAACCACTCTCGCCCATGCAACTGACTCAATATGTCCTCAACTTAAAGTAATGATCGATTTGTGAGGCTTTGTTTAATGTAATTTTGAAATCGGCGCATATTCTAATAGTACCATCCTTTTTATCAGCGTGGCCCAGTCCGAGCAGTCGACTGGGCCGAGGACACCGTTGCGCAATAGCTACTCCAACGCATGCTCTACTGGCTCTTGCAGCGCGTACGCCAGAGGCCGCGCTCACAGGAACACCTCGTCATCGCCACATCCGCTGCGCGCCCTCGCGCAATCGGATGCTCACTGGAGCGTCGGTGAATCGGCCCAATCCGTCTTCGAACACCTCACCGTATCTGCTAACAAAATCATCTATTTTAAAATCTTCGTATGATAATTTATTTACACTGCACCGTTTGTGAGAAAGCTTTGGAACCACTGCACTGTATCCAAATTGAAACCGTACTATGACATCTTTGAGAGAAGCAGGGATATGTCCATGCAATCAAAAGCCTTCGAAAAATCTAGAAGTACCAGCAATGTGCACATGCCTTAATCCTGAGCTGAGATAATGTTGTCGGTTACATCTAACAACTCTGTGGTGGTGATGTGACCTTTCCTAAATCCAGACTCAAATTCGGGAAGTACATTTTTATTTTCTCGATAGTCTGTTAGCTGAATCCAAACAACTTTCTCGGCGATTTTCGATAGACACGGGATTATACTGATCGGGCGAACAGCTTTCAGTTCCTGAGGATTAGAGTTTTTTGGTAGACGTCGAATTATGGCAGCTTTCCATATTTTTGAAAAAGTGAATGTTGTTATTGAACAGTTTACAATAGAAGTTATCGCGCTTAGCGATTTTGGCAGCATCATAAGCAACATTTTCAGTGTAATACCGTCATTGCCCTCTGCATTCGATTTAAGATTAGTAACAATTTTGAGAATCAACAATTCGGTAACAGGAGTAAGGGAAAAATAAGTATTGATCGGATGTGGGTGTGTGTCGAAATAACTTCGAGTAGACGGGTCAACACGGGGAATTCTTGGTACATTTAAAAAAAATGATAATTTTGTCAGGTTCAGCCAGATGGGAAGGTAAAGGAGTATCATTATTTGGTGGCAATTCCCACTGCATTTCACTTTACATTTTTCAATAATATTTTGGGTCTTTTTAAATTATTATTTATGTTATGGTCAAAATATGCCCTCTTTTCGTTGTAATAGAATTAATAACTAAAATTATCAATTTTCAAACGTATTACAACGTTTTATGTGAATCTAATTTTGTTTTTAACCGTTTATGGGCTACATTCCAAAGTTTCATCATCAATTTAATTTATCAATTAAATATTCAATGACAGTTATCTACGGTTGGTTTTCTGCTTTGATCACACTAGTTTCGATTCTGGAAAATACATCAAATAAACAATTAAGATAGGAATTGAAAGATAAGAAATCAATATCCGGTATTAGAGTTACTTTGTTCCAATTAATGGAATTTTAATGATAAATTAAAAACTTCTAATGGTATGTCTTTCAGTGGTCTGTATTTAATTTTTTTTTGCATGTGTCTTACTTCTTTCACTGTGCAATTCGCAAATTAACAAGGCATGATTACTCAGAGGTGCAACAGGTTCAACCACGATCCGACGCGTTCTCAAATTGGTACAAATAACATCAATCAAGGTTTGACTGTGATCCGTGAAGTGAGTAGGGGACGTGACCAATTGCATTAAGTCCAAGCAATTTAGGAATGTATTAAATTTACCAAACCTTCACATCATTAGAGCGGAGCATAGCTATATTAAAATCACGCTAACGAATTAATTGATACAGTTAATGCGTCAAAATGAATCGACGTCGAGCCACGGTACGCGGTAACTATAGCGAGCATCTTGTTGTCGATCTTAATTAAGCGTCAACCACATTTGCTCGACAATGATGAGCGATGGTTCGACAGGATGAGCAAAAATGCGAGCATTTATGCCGCGCTTTATGTAAAATCCGACCCCCTCTCCCCACCTCTGACATTGTGCACTCGCCGCGAGCGCGGCGCTTACAGCAGCCGGTAGGCGGCGGAGCGCGGGGCGCGGGGCGGTACCCTCCTCGCCCGCACACGCCATCGCAAATCATCGCAATGTGTGAATATTTGGTGAACCGACGTTTAGATAACCAAGCTTTAAAAATATCATAAATTATCGCTCAACAAGCAGCAGATAAATTGATCACGCAGACTTTTATTTAGCCACGAACCAAATTCACAACCTTTCGTCATTTTTCAACGCTGTGACGTATTGTGCAATTATTTCGTCTGCGTTTTGTCTGCGCTGTCGTAATTTCTATCGCTAGGCGCGTATGCTAGGCTTGGGCTTCAAATAAAGTTCCATAATGTACATATTTCTTCTGATGTTTTCGAGTCTAGCTTATCCTGAGTGCACAAATTAGTTAAAAATTCTTAACTTTCTGCCCCCATGACTGTTATTAATGTGGATACTTTTAGATTTTCTTTTATAGCATTTGCTATAAAAAAAGTGTTCCACATATAAGCTCTAATCCTCTGACATTTGAAACTCATTGATTTTTCCGACCTATATCTTCTTTTTCCCTTTTTAATTTTGCACAGAATCCTCATATCCTCGTCGTCAAGTGAAAGATCTTGTAAGTATTGATGGATTATATGAAGGAAACCATGATTATAACTGACATGTTTTATTACGTTCGATATTTATACCTCGGCCAATTCTTTTCTTACACTGTAGTGGCATTAACATTGACTTTTTAGAGCATATTTGGCTTGAATATGTTGATATTATGATCCTTTCGGTGATATGGTTTCGGTATTACGTAGTATTGGGTTGTAAAGTAAGTAGGTAACCGTGCAGCTTATTCATTTATGTAAGATGCTTCTAAACCTTGATCCAGAAGCGCTCTGGACCCTCTCCTATGGACTCTGCTGTGCTGGCCGTTACCTCATGGACGCCCGGACACCCACCGTCATCAAGTGTGGAGTGGCTGTCTAATGCAAATCCAAACTTTTATGGCATAAGTCATAACATCCACAAATTACTTGGTTACCGCCCGACTTCTGATGGCTTAAATTGGATTAAAAGTGCATACCGCTCTGGAAGCTACAATGACAATTGGCTATACTCCAACAAACCCAGTGAGAGTATCACGATTCCACGTATTCACCAATCTGGCTTATTCTGGGCCAAGGATAATTGGCAATAAAACGCAGCACGACAGCCAAAATAATGTAAAATTTATTTTATTTAATATATTTACACTGTTGTTTCATCACGTCTCCGCAAGCGTGTCCTTTTTACATTACACTTAATTCGGGCGTTCTTTTCTCTAATTTGGATGTGTTTTTTTTGTTACATTATTATATAATATGTTACAATTGTTAAGGGTTGAAGCGAAAACAAATGCACGTCAAACATTCAAGGAACTGACGAACAATCTTAACACACGGTCGCCCATCGAATAACATCAAAAGAGCTATGAGATACGTATTCAATAATCAGGTGCATGTCCGTCTATGGAGAAGTTGGATAGATCAAGATTTTCAATCGTTTCCGTCGTCTCCTCTGACAGCCAATTGTCGAAGACTGCTTTCGGGTAGTGGAAATGTTTGGTGAACGAGGGGAGAACGTATCTCGAATACCTCCTGTACTGTTTCTCCTCCCGATCGAACTCCCACACGTGAGGCAGAAACCACCTCATCCAGTGTGGGATGAACCTATCTTGGTACGAGAAGCGTTTCCTCCAGACTCGGTGCGTGTCGATGAAGCTGGTGCCGCCGTCCTGCAGCCAACTGGGAAACCTGTCAAGAGTAATGGTATCTCGTTCAGTGATACTGTTGCTAGTATTTATTTGTATCACGGTATGCCTTGTGTGTATTAAATGCTTTGGGTTTATACATCACAGATTCTCGGATCAACGATAAATATGATTTATTCACATCTATGACATTTTGCAAATAAGCAACATCCATTGCTATGCAGACGATAGCACTGGTGATGCATTGTACATGGTTCGCGCTAATATTTCTCATAGTACCGCCATTGAGAACCAGAACAAACTGGAACAAACTTAGACCTTATTGGGTAATGTCTCGGTTTGGGGTCGATAAAATCTTGTCAAGTTTAGTTGCCTCAGCCAGTATCAGTATCCTCGGTGTAGACGTATCGAGTGACGTTCAGTTTCGCGATCACTTGGAAGACAAGGCCAAGCTGGCTTCCAAAAAGCTTGGTGTGCTCAGTAGATCGAAGCAGTATTTCCAGCCGA
>DWLR01002261.1:0-15886 GCA_018246295.1 Papilio alexanor hazarajatica | reverse complement strand
ATATATATATATATATATATATATATATATGGAGTGGTCGAAGAAAGAAGGAAGACAGAGTCGCGGTTTATCGACCGGCTGATCTCGCACAGTTACCATCAAAGCAGTGAAGGCGCGAATCCAACGAACCATTCTACCATCGAAGAAAATTATAGAAAAAAAAATGATAAGGTATAGGTACAGCAGTGAAGAAGCGAGCGCACATAGGTATGTCGAAGGTTCAACGAGGACATTACCTTCGTACTACTACTGGACTGCAAGTTATGGTAACATTTGGAGGAGATAATCTGCGATAAACCTCATCAGAATTTGGAGTCTCTCCGAGCATCTCTCAGCGACAGTAATAGATATGAATATGGTGTGTGAGAGTCTCTGAGACTGACATAGGCTACACTTTTTATCCCCGAAAAATGATTCCTATAGGATAACATAATTGCATCCTACAGAGATCGTGTGTTTAATGGAAGATACCAACCAATTTATATAGTAATGAAAAACAAAATCTCAAGTAGTTTAAATATAAAAACAATGCAAAAAATTTACATCTTTCACCAGTCTTAACTATTTATTTAGTCTTAACCCATTTCGCGGCCCTAGAATGAACTATAAAATATGACCCAGTCGGAAATTATTGCTGCCACTTAATAGAAAGTTTAAATCATTTTTTTGGGTAAAATAGCTTTATTCAAACAATATTTGAAATAGGTGAAAATAAAATTGTGATAACTACTTATAACTAATATACTTATAATAATTATAAAAAACTATATACATTATTAAAAAAAAATTACACAAATACATCCTTATAATTAAATTAAATTAGAAAACATAATTGGTATGATTTCAAAAGATATATTTACATATCACTGATGTCATCAAAGTTTTATTACTTCGTTATAAAAATGGCTTATAACTTTCCTACGGTCATTAATTACGATAAAGGCGCGTCATTGTTTGAAACATGAGATATCTACTTTATAAAGCGAGCATTTGTAACGCTGGGAAACGTTTTATCGTACTACTTGGAACCCGTGTGACGATTCATAAGTTACCTACCTAAGCTACCAGCCAACAAGGTAATTATTAGTATGCAATTAGTAGTCACAGGAGTGAGTGCGTTGCAGTTATTGAACATTTTTATTGGTAAGTCTTGAAATTTTTAATAATTTAATAGCTATCAAAATAACTTTTCGATGTCTCTTTAGAATTATTCCTGTACATTATTTTCTTTCCTTTTTTTTCTACATTTTTTTTTATTTTGTCTTAAAACGGATGCATATGGTTCTACCGGAAAGTACTAGGACCATGTAAAGAAAGAATTACAAATATTAGCTGAGTCCGATGGTTTTACCTAAGGGTCGTAGCGTGATATTAAATAGTATACGAACTTATTTAATTAGGCTGCCAAATACGAGAAATTCAAATCGGCCCGGTAGCTTCTGAGATTAGCGCGTTCAAACAAAAACTTAAGCATTATTACATTAATATAGACTTAAGTTTCATCTGAGGAGGGACGTGCCTTACAGCTCCTTTCCCCTTTACATTTCACATGTCTCTCGTGTTCCTATCCACTCTCATCCTCCGACGTATAAAGGCTGACAAGGAATCTTCAACTTATCTATTGGTTGCGAATGGCTATGGGTTGTGCGGTATTGAATTAATATCAGGTGAATAATAGCGCGTTCGTCCTTTTCCATGAAAGACTTCATTTTGTTTCCTTCGTAAAATACTGGAAATGCTTCTGTAAGCCTTCTACTTATTAATGTATAGCGGACATTCCATAACACTAGTAAATCAATAGTTTGCTTGACGTCTTCTGCCGTAAAAGTAAACAATAGCTTTAATTTGTTTTCATTATATAGGCATAGATGTTTGGGAACTAGCAGATAAAGATACCATACTATACAATTGGTGAAATGCCAAGTTGGGGGGTAAAAAAGTCCCAGTACCATATAGACCTCTACTTACACTGTGTTCATATATTCTATTTATTTTGCTACCATTTGTGTATCGGAAGAAAGGAAACTGGCGTCAGTGACAATTTCTTTAAAAGCTTGTGACCGTGTTTAGTCACAAATCAAAAAACAGTCGAAAATGCATTTTGTTTGTTGCTTGAAGATTAGATTTGAAATAATAGTTTAGAGATAAATTTTCAAATGTTTACTGTATTGATTGTACATAAAGATAACCATGCTTTAATAAAATTTATCACATTGGGCAAGCTCTTGTACGCACCTTCTCTTCTAGTTACGATTTTATTATATGTTTCACATTAGAATTAACTTACCTAATTATTTTCATTTTACATTTAATTTTCATCCAGTGTCTAAAAGATAAATTGTAAGATTCTTACATTTCACACTTTAATAAAAAAAATTACTACAAATAATATGTTTCTTGAATTGCAGCGTTATGAATTGTTATTTTTTCTTTTTCAGGTCCAAAATGGTAGATATCAAACTCGTTCTCGTGCTGGATGGCGTAGGACCAAATTGTATGCACATTCTGAACATGCATGGCATCCAAACAGTTTATAAGTCGTACGCCCTTAAAGAGGATTTAATGAGAGATATACATGTAAGTATTATTTTCTACATTGATCTTTTTATCTTATAAGTTTATGCGGAGAGTTAACATTTTATTTGTAAAATATATTATAATAAAGCATTAATATGAAATATTTGGAATAGCATTTTGATCCAATTCTCCAAGCATACATGTAGTATCGATGTATTGCTTTTGTGAATATGACACCATTTCCGTTAAATAGCGTATGATACAGACTCGCTAAGTTTACGGCGGTGCTTATTTAGTCAGTCTGCAAAAGCATCTATCATAACGTTGCATAATTTATTATTGTTTATTTTGTACATATTAAAATTATTAGTTTTTCGTATAGTTAGTTATTAGTTTTTCGTTATCCGCTGTTCATGCGCCGCGCCGCATCCGCACCGCCCGTGCGGCATCTCGAACTCTATTATTTTTCGACCGTTTTAAATTTTAGATATTCGTTTATGACGTTTAATGACGGAAAAAAGTAGCACTAACACATGTTACTTTTTCATCTAGCCAATGGAAAGAGTAATATGATTTCTAATTTTTCGAATGTTAGTAATGAATACATATGCGTGAATTATTAAGATAATTTTTCGAAATGACGCGACCAACTCGTAACTACAGATTATAGCGGCAAAATAGGGCACAAACACCAACACCGTCACTGATTTTGTTGTGTTAAATCGCGTCGTGTCTTATCGCATTGCCGCGTTTGTTTTCCACCTAGTAATACGAGTTAGGCTTTGCTCCCAAACTGAAGAGACACTTGTCTGACAATAATCTTGTACTAAACGAAACGATATCGATTCGCTTTTAAAGACTACAAGACATCTCACAATCTGTGAGACAACTTTATAATATATACTAAAGCAGCACACTGAACTCCATCTAGTCCCAGGTCGTAAGTAAATGAACGAAAATAAATGTGTTAAATGTGAGTGTACAGCTTCACCGAGTCGAGTCAGCAATTTACTTGAGCCAACAGTTAGAGTGCTTCGTTATCCAGATTACGTCTGCTATATTTTTTACTATTATCATAACACGAACATAACCCAAACAAGCACTGCTACTCACTTTAGCAACATAGATTTATTTTTACCATTCCAACTAAGCTTAAACGCTTATGCTACTATAAGCGTTAATAGACGAATGGCAGGCGGGATTCGAACAGGTTATCAACAGTTAAATTTATGTAGTAAGTAAGGACTTTAAAATGTGTTAATAATAATTACCAGGCATTTGACGCTATGGTGGTTGGACCCGACATCCAAATAACTCGAGACGTTCTTGCGGTTGCAAGGCGTTTGAAAACGATTGCACTCGCGAGTCCTGGCTGCGGTGGTATCGACATCGAAGCAGCGAGCAACTTCAGCATAAGCGTCATCAAGTATGTTTAATCGTACTCACTAATTTAGATATTATGTAGATAGAAAAATGTTAGAGGTGTTGTATTATGTATTATGTGTTTTCAGTGCTCCGAACTCGAATGTATTGAGTGCTTCCGAGTTCATTTGTGGATTAATATTAGCTGTGGCGAAACAAGTACGGCCTGCCCTCGCCGCTTTTTCTAACGGACTTTGGAACTATGGCTTATTCAAAGGCTATGAGCTCAAAGACCGTACCATTGCTATCATTGGTTGTGGCAGAGTCGGCAAGGAGGTGGCACGTCGTATGAGTGCTTTCGGTATGAAGGTAAGAAACTTACATTTAAAAATGGCGAATGGATATTAAAATTCTTTCAACCATAAAATTATTATCGACTATGATTAACTTTGACCAATGCGTCAATTTTATTAATGTTAAAGGGTTGTATGTGTATAGTTTTTGATTTATTAAATTACATAATTAAAATATTTACATGGTATTATATAAGCTTAATTTTTCTTATATCCTTATAGATTGTTGGGTATGACCCATTGTTAGCGAGGACTCAGTCCGTCGATTTCTACTCAATGAAAGAGGAGCTGTATGAAATCTGGCCGATTGCCGATTACATTTTGGTACTCGGGGATTACGTGTTATATTCAGTACGTACATACATATATAAATTTGATTTAAAAAATATACAACTTAGTCAATTTTTATTGATTGTTTCGAAAATAGTCCCTGCAGACATCTATATATAAAAGAATTAGTCATGTGTCTAAATGGTCTATAGTTGGTCGAATTTTACATATATCAATTTAATTGTCTATTAAAATTTTCAGATAATGGGTTTTGACCCGTTTGCAACGGAGGAGCAGTGCAGAAAATTCTATGATACAAAAATGGAACCATGTGAGAGACCGGCATTTTCAATGTGGCTTGACTTTCACGTGCCCCTCCTGCGCCCTAATCGCAGTAAGTAAATGTCGTCACGATTACAACAGCGTATATTACATTTTTTTTCTAGTTGCACAAATTAATATAATCTCTTTCTGAGCTCTCACTTTTTGAAAGGCAAGTTTAAAATAACTAATATTTTATAGATTTCATCAACGCTGACGTCCTTCAACGCTGCAAGACGGGCGTGAAGATAATAAACGTGGGACGAGACGGCCTTATTAACGAGGGTGACCTCTTGAATGCTCTCAACTCGGGAAAGGTATTTAATTTTGTATTTCCTATTTTATAATAATAGGTATACTGAGAGTCACACTAACTGTGGAGGTGATCAACAAAGTCGGCAACAAGTCACCGATCTTCTAATCAATCACTCGTAAAAATCACAAATGTTTGGGCTGTGAAAAAATAACCAAATCATGATCGAATCGATCTTCAGTCTCAGTCATTTAAAGTAAAGTTAAGCACAGCAAACACAACATGACTAGTTTTTGCCTTTTTGAATGCAAAATTTAACATTTGCTTGATGATATACAGCTGACCGGTTGGCGCAGTGGTAAGATACTTACCTTTCGTGCCGCAGGTCGTGGGTTCAACTCCCAACATAAGACAAACATTTGTGTGCATGAACATATCTGTTTGTCTTGAGTCTGGATGTAAATACCACTGGAGGACGAGCAGCAGCATCCTCTTAGTACGGTGGAACATACTGCGATCATAAACCCGCCTGCCGAGCGTGGCGATTATGGCACATTTCCTCCCTATGCCAGCCTATGTCCAGCAGTGGTCGATCATAGGCTGAGGTGGATGGATAGTGGAGATGATATAAGCAAGCATACGTATTTACATAAGGAAAGTGTGTAATAATATTGTATTAAGTAACAAACATGATTATTTTGTATCGGGATAGGTCGGCGGGGCAGCGATCGATGTGTTCGATCGATGTGTTGGGCGTCTAGGAGACCCGTTGACCTTGTCACTCATTAAACATCCATCCGTGATAGCGACACCGCATATTGGTAAGTACTAATAATGAGTCTTAGAATATTAATATTAACTTATATTTGTCCAATTTCTTACATTATTAAATTATATTTATAAAACTAACATTAAAGGTCCATTATTTAACAACATAGTTTTGAATATTATTTTCATTAATTCTTACACATTTTTTGTATTGTAAATGTAGTTACAGAATCGACATTGCTAACGATAATATTCCACAGCTACGGCTACGACGGACGTTCCCATTCACGCGGCGAGGGAAATAGCAGAGCAGATTGTGAACTTGGTGAAGCCTGGAACTTACAACACGACCATGTTTGAACTTAACAAAGTTCACGACCGTCTATTTTAATAATTTTGCCTTCTTTTCAATGTGTCAATTTTTGTATCGACATTGCTTACATCTTTTTTGAATAATCTTTCGTTTGCCTTTAAAACATGGCTATTTTGGTGTCAACTTTCGTCCTTTAATTTTGTGAGCCCTTACATTTTTTTACTAATAAAACTTTACGTAAACAACATTCTTTTATTTTCAGGTTGTGTAATCTTCTAATACTATATATGTAATACTAAATACTTTATATAGGTTTGCGTATAACAAAACGCAACCACAATTGTAGAAAAATTCGTATAATATCAGAATACTAAAAGCATAAAGTGGACTCATAACTTCAACCAGATAGGTAGTCCAGATAGGACCAGTAGGTTCTCCTTACGGGAAATCTATTTACATTGCGTCCTGTACGTGAACACCAATCCAGAGGAAATACCACATGAATACCTAAGAACGCCAGCATAAGGTCTGCCATTTGAGAATATACAGAAAAGACTTCTTGGCTTTTTCTGTAGTAATACTAATAATATAAAGAGAAAGAAAGATTTGATTGGTTGTTACGGTTAAACTCAAAAACTAGTGAACCAATTTTAATAATGTATTCACCAATAGCAACCTCTTTTACCAGACACCTAGTCAATATTTATTTTTATGTTTATCTATCTACCCAAGCAACGCTAATTCATGTTGCTATATCTAAGAAATTACTGTATCAAAAAATTTACAATTTTAAATTAATCCAACAAAATATCTATTAAAGAAATCGAAGACGAATGTGGAAAAAAAAAGGAAAGATATGTAATGAAAATAATAATTGTAATCCTATGAAAACAAAGGTAAATGAATTAAAAACATTTTTTTAAGCACGTCTTTATATTTTCAAAAAAATCGTAGATTACATTAAAGTTTAAAATAAAAACTAAAAAAGTAAAAAGGTACGTAAGAGTATAAAAACTAGATACTAATAATAGTCAACTCTATAAAAGGTCGTAAAAATATGTAGATAGTATGAAAATGTACGGAAGATGCCGCGAATGCGATTACTTCTTGATAATTTTAGTTACTTCAGCCAGGGGTGTTGGGTAGGTACCTGGCTTGGTCAGATTTACAAGCTGCTCTGCTATCTCCTGGCCCACACGCACTTGGGCTTCTTTGGTTGACGCACCTGTAATAATAAGAAATTAAATCTATTAATTTTAGCTACAAACGACACAAAACAACTGTCACCTCCTGTAGCCTAAAAGGATAGACCGATTTGGAAGAGTGAGGTGACATACGATTCGTATTCTTCCCGCGAATGTTATAGGGGTACAGTTAACAGTGGTAGAGCATGCTATAATATCTTTTACCAAATGGCCCGACTCGACCGATGAAATACCATGATCTCATAGAAGTATTCTGCGTTGCGTGTTATGAGTGAGGTGACATAGGATGGATGGATAGGAAAAGGGAATGTATTTTTTTTTTCTGTTTATCTCCTCCTCTCTCCATTAAATGTAGGCAACACATCTGCAATTCATTAGTCACTTGGTCACTTAGTATTAGGTGACCCGCCTGCTTATTTGCCACTTTTTAATTACTAGTATATTCTACTATTGTATAAGCTACTAACGAAAAACATTTTCCAAATTCACATTATTATATGTTAATAAGTGAAAGAAACAATTAATTCTAACGTACTTTCATGGTTATGATATACCAAGCTTATTGTTTTTTTATATGAAAAGGGGGAAAACGAGCAACGGGTCGCCCAATAACAAGCGATCACCGACGTCTTTGGACATTTGCAACACCAGAGGAACCGCAAACGCGTTGCCGACCTTTAAGAAAAAGATATGTTCTCTTCTTAAAGGACCCTAAGTCGAAATGGTTTGGAAATACCGCTGCGGACAGATCTATCCACAACGCGGCTGTGCGAGGCAGAAAGTTTCACGAGAACCGTACGGTTGTAGAATGTCAACCATCAAGGTGACGTGGATGGTATTTGGCACTCTGTCGAGTCGTGCGATGACGAAACACCGCGGCAGGATTTGTTACAAACAATTCTTTGGAACACTCCCCACGGCAAATGCGGTAAAATATGCCAATGGAACTGACGTCCCTTCGCAAGGCCAAAGGATCAAGCCGATCCGTAAGAGCTCGGTCGTTGATGATTCGAGTCGCTCTCCATTGTATACGATCAAATGGAAAATCTGGTATTGTGAGGCTCCAGCCCAGAGATGCGAGCAGTATTATATGCGAGGCCGCACTTGCGCCTTATACAACTAAAGGCGGTGACCTGGCTGGAAATACTGCTATTCGCTCTACTGAGCACACCAAGCTTATTGGAGGCCAACTTGGCCTTGTCTACCAAGTGACCACGAAACTAAACGTCAATCGATATGTCAACGCCGAGAATACTAATACTGGTTGAGACAACCAGGAGTGTGCAGTCGAAGTGCAGATTTACGAAGTTTTCTTTATTAGCGGTTAACGCGCAAACCTGTCTTTTTGGGGTTGAATTGGACAAGATTTTGTCGACCCCAGTCCGAGACACCATCCAGGTAAGGTCTCAAGTTCAAACACAAGTTTATTCCGGCTCTCATTGACGGTGACCCGAGAACTATCTGCGGGGGCCGAGTACAACTCGTCACCGGTGCTATTGTCTGCATAGCAATGGATGCTGCTAATTTGCAGCATGTCATTGATATGCAGAAGAAACATGGTGGGCGACAGTACTGATACCTGAGGTACACCAGGGTTTATAGGTTTCGGATCTGAGCATGCACCATCGACAACGACCTTGATGTTATGACCCTCCAGAATGCTGGTCATTCAGTCACACAATTTCTCGGACAGCCCATAGGAAGGTAGTTTCAAAAGAAGCGCTTAGTGCCATACCCGATCAAAGGTCTGGCTACATCCAAACTAACTGCCAACACAGCATCCATTTAATGGAAAATGAAAGGATAAATTAGGAATGCCATTACTCACCGAGATGCGGCGTTGCTACCACAGCTGGATGCTTAATAATCTGCCAGGTCAGAGGGTCAGTCGGGGGCTCTTGCTCAAATACATCAATTGCCGCACCGCCAACCTGTAATTCATAAAGTCGTAGTATAAAATTTAAGAATTATTTTGTTTACAAACATTTTTAAGTAATTTATAGCCATGTTACGTGTAGTTAAAAATCCATTAAATCCAAACAAGGCTGTTTTTAAATCTACAAATATCTCAGTTTACGGTATATTTTCGAAATTCAAGGTACATTGCAATTTAAAATTAAATGCGAATGTCCCCTTTCCAACAAAAAAAAATCGACATATAATATATATAAATGTCTGCAACCATTAAATGGTTTATCACTATATACATACAATGAATTTGATTAAGAATTGGATCCGGTTATGTCCTTAAACGACGAACATTGCATTGGTTGAGCTAAGGCACCCACAGCTGTTTCTTGTATGACCCAACTCGATCATAAGTGATTAATATACAATAATGTTAACAACATGTGATTTAAATTGATGTACCTGTCCAGAGTTGAGAGCATCCAATAGGTCACGCTCGTTGATAAGGCCGCCGCGGCCCACATTTATTATCTTAACGCCCTTTTTGCAGCGTTTGAAAACATCAGCATTGATGAAGTCTGTAGGACAAAAACATGTATGTATATTTTAATTTAAAAAAAAATCTTTATTATACTAGTAGGTTTAACACGTTATATAAGAGAAATAATGCGTGAATTAAATAAAGCGAAACAAATTAAATGGATAAAACATGAAGGAAACGCGATATTAAGAATTCCCGTAACAGACAATATATGCGTAGATATTAAATTGAAAATATAGAAAAAGTGAAAAAGGTGTGGTGGGGCCTTTTCTTCGAATCATAGGTGATATTAATGTTGGGTCATAAGAAGATTTAATTTTAATAATTCATTATCCGATTCCAAAAAATACTTTTTAATTTTAATAAATATGTAATTTTTTAATGCGACATGTTTTATATGGCCGTACAAATATTGAATAACTGGTAAAATTGAAGGTATCCATATACTAATATTATTCCAAAATAATGTGATAAATCTACATATTTACGTATTGTTGCCGAGTAGCAACTCATTTTTTACTCGTTGATAATAATTGACGATGTTTTGTGCGCAATCTAATTATTATCAAACAAATTTAGATAGTATGTAATTAATTGTTACACAATGATTCAAAATATGTCAATATAAATATTTTATCTATTACATTGTAAAAGTTTCGTAACTGAAACAAAATGTAGTCAAAACGATATGCTTATAATTTTCTTCTAATTTATTTATATTACTATCTAAATTCCGATTTGCGATTTTATTAACCTTTAAGTGTGTTGTCTTTTATGTTCTTGGTGAACGGTATGTATAATCGATATATACATATGTTCGTATTCATACGGTAATATAACGTATTCAACCTCACGGTATATATACATATTCAACCTCATTGTTAGTAACCAGAGGTCGAACTGACCACTAAGAATAAGAACAAAAGAAAACATTTAAAAAAGGAACATTGGAATTAATAATGTAAAAATGAGGCGCAATTCGGAATTCAGATAGTAATGTAAATAGATTAGAAGAAAATTATAAATATATAGTTTTGATTACATTACATTCCAAATTATCCATCTATTATTGTTATTTAAATCCCGTTCTAATTATTGTCGTGTGATCGGATCGAATAACAATGAGGTCAAAAATAGGAAGGAAAAAAATTCATCAAATAATGGTCAAATCGAAGATCTTTTTTATCTTACGTTTTAACTCTATTTCTAGTATACTCAGTATAGCGGTGGTAAAATTATACGAATGATCATATTTTACTGTAACTTTTAATTCGCATAATAAATAACAATTGTGATAATACTCACTGCGTGTTGATTCAATTAGGGGAGTATGAAGAGTAATGAAATCAGCAAGGGGCCAGATTTCCTCAAGCTCCATCTTGGTTGTGTGAAATTCCTCACACTGCTCCGCGGTTACAAATGGATCATAACCGATTATCTGATGATCAAGTAATTAATCGTTTAATAAAACAAAATATGCAAAAATTAAAGAAAGAGTATGAGAAAAATAACTTATAATTATACGAGCATGTATGTGTAGATTTATGGATGTAGAAGACGCGAGATTTTTAAGTAATATCTATACATAAACTAACCATCTAAAGTACATTTTACCTCTGTATCTGTTTATATATATATATATATATATATATACAAAGGCACTATTTTTTTCTAAAAAAATACAATAGAAAATCGTACTTATTTACGACGCTATTTTCTTAAATTCTGCAATAATCATTATCCAAATAAATATGAACTCGCAACCCAAAAAATCAATAGGCATCGCGAAACAGATGGTTGCGGGCTCGCAGGAGCAGTACTATTCGTGCAAGGTCCTTTCGCCACTTTAATCTGTCAATTTTCATATACAGTTTTCACAAATTCACCTTTTTTAACAATACAAATATGTCCTGACAATATGCGGCTTTAAAAAGAAATACATAGTTATTTCGAATTAATTAATACGTTTATCGTTGCATTGTAAATTAATATTTATATAATTCTGGTTAGATTCTTTTAAAGTAAATTTCTTACCTTCATGCCAAAAGCGTGCATGCGCTTCGCAACTTCCCTGCCGACCCTGCCGAGGCCAAGGATTGCTAGAGTGCGGCCATTGACTTCGGTGCCGGTGTACTTGGAACGTTCCCAACGCCCTTCACGTAAAGCCGATACGGCAGGCACTAAGTGTCTTGTGAGAGACATCATGAGACCACATGTCATCTCACAAGCACTCAAAGCATTGGCGCCTGGGGCACTGAAAAAATACGAACAAACCGTTTCATTTTTATTCTAAGTCATTGATTGAGAAAGATTCCCCATACAAACTTACATCTCCTATTTGACTCTCTAAGGCTTATTTTTGCCACAAACAGTAACCTGGTTTCACCAATGTATATCCGAACTAGGCGTGTCATAATAATGTAGGCCATAAGGAGCAATCATATCACACTTTTTTTTCTTCTCTTAAATTCATACATCTGCGCAGACGTGATCGTCGGTTGCCATGCATTTTATCGCCTTTTTTAAGAATGTCTCTAATCTAATTGATAAGTTATACTGGGACGTCCCCTACTAACATTGCCACTCACTTTTGCCTCCCAACATGCCCGATCCACCGAAGCATACCTTTTATTTTACTCACAACATTCTTAAGACAGTCAAACCACATTTTACTCTTACAACGCTTTTTAATCTTACCATTCGAACTCCTAGCATACTTCTCAAGGATATCATCTAACAGCTAAACTAAATGTTGAACAATATACTTGTAATTGATTGCTTAGGGTGTTTTCAGTGGATATCTTAAAGCAATCAATTACATTATAGTGCCTCGTAGAATGAGACGACACACCCTATTAGGTAGGTTTTGTTATTCGGAATATGTACTATAGATACATACTATAACATTGTTATCAGGTAAAATAAGATTTGTTTAAGTTTCCGTTTTCAGAGAATAATATCTTATCTCTTAAGCGTTTAATGCTACTGCAGTGTCTATTTGTATTTATTTACAAGTAAACGACAAGAACAAACAATTAAATGAAATTTACATATTAGCTGGACAATTTGCTGGCCTTCGATATCCCTTATGATGTTATATATTATGATATAAAATATTTCAAAGATGACTTAGGTACATTTTATTCAATACATGTTTTCATTTGTACATATATGTCGCATTATTCCCATATGCGTGACTGCCATTACATTTGTAACAAGGAAATTTCAAACTGTGATCGAAACAAGGAATCATGAGTTCTTAATTGTCAAAATTTCCGAAACGTTCCCCATTTAGTTAGATAAAGTGTGAACGTCACTGTATGTGTCACCGTTAGATTGTACACATCGTTAGTTTACAATCTTACTATCCCTATAATAAACAAATTGTGGACTGAACGAATCATTGACTATTTGACGTATCAGGTTAAACACAACAAACCTATTTTTCCAAGATATTTTTTAATATATAACTAGGTGAACTCTGCATGCGTTGCAATGCCACGTAAAGTAAAAATAGTATCAAAGTGAAAAGTTCCATTAAAAACGAAAGACTCCTTTTTCTTTTTGTACAGATTTTTTTTTTAATCAAAAACTCTGGCGGGCATCTTCAAACGACCCTTCCAAACTTTCATCATAATCTGATATGTGATAATAAATGTTTGTGAATGCACACAAGACAAACAATGATTTTTATTTACATAGAAGACTACTCGTATATCCTGTCCAACCTAGTAAACCTGAATTGTGATTATCTTCAATTCTAACTGTATATTTAACGTAATAACGCAAAACAGTATAACTATATGAAAGTATTTGCAATTTGACAATTAGACTCCACCCTTTGATTTCGATCAGTTTACAATTTGCCGTCATTTTATAATATCACTAGCGAGATTATAAACTAAGTCAGTTTACACTTTCTGATGATGACATAATATGCTAATGTAAATGTATTCATAGAAGTATGGACGATAAGAACTGTGATTAACCATAATAATAAACCTTTACGCTTTTAACTCTTCCTTACCTTTATAAAGAAAGGAAAACCGGGATTACTTAAAACTATATTAATTGTAACTATATTCTATAATGTTGTCTACGTTATTTCATTGTAATATTGACGGTACAGTCCTGACCCCAGCTAAAGAATAGGGCAGCTGCATTTCAACCCGTGGATGTCGTATGAGCCGACTAAGGGATAACATCGCGAAATGTTCAGCAGTTTTCTATTGAAACTTATCAGTGGAATATTAATGCGCATTGATCGTTTGTACATTTCTATCTCCTTAGCCGTAAGGTGACGGTTATTCCACCAGCAATAATCCCCGAGAAAAGTTGCCGTCAAGCAGGGGGCCGGCCGTAAAAACCCCATACAGTATGTACTAAAGTGATGGTTATAAGGATAAAGAAAGACCGATGAAAGTATCGATGGATTGTGTGAAAGATGATATTATGTGTAAAAAGGGCGTGAATTTAGATTTGATGGCTGATAGAGGATAATGGAAGAGAAGTATGTATGTACTGTGCTAACCCCACCTTAATGGGAAAACGGCAGAGAGAAGAAGTTTTAAGCAACATGATCAGATTAATAAATTTTTACCAAAAATAAACTCTCCCGACACGTCTCGACATATTAAATTTGCATAATAAAGGTCGTCACTAGTCCATCATTGATATACATATATGATGTTGGTTAAACTACTCATAAGTAAATGCCCGATGAATGCCGGCTCGGTCAAAAAACTACACGTGGTCTTTGTTTTATAATTATACTTGACGAATTAAAACTAATTGATTACATTATATAGATATTATTTCATCATGCCAGTACGTAGAATGTTGCGATGTTTTGTAGTCTACTACTCTAGGGTTTTTTTAGTAAACAATTTGAAATAAACAAAATTATATTATGCTTTTGTCTGTGATTGTTATTAGTTTAATATAATAAATATTTACGTCTACTAGGCACGACATTGTAGCGAACTTTCCCACATGCTCAAAGAATTCTCAGAATGTCGGCGCAGTGTGTTTTTACATCAAAGAAGGCAGAATTAGACACCCTTGTTTGACGACTAACTAAAGACACTACGTTTTAAATGTTTCTACTTTATAAAACTAAAACACCCACCCATACTACAATCATTTTCGTGTAGAAATAAAATATGACAATGGCATGAGTCTTTCTATTGACTTTAGTATTCTTAGGATAGTACAATTAGTATGTAAAAATTAAATAAATAAAAAACTCATAAAACGTGTCTAGTGATATACGAGTATATGCGATAAACGCGATATGGTTGTGCAGATAACAATGAACACAAGTTTAGCAACTCTCAATCTTTTACATCACAAAAATGCGCGAATCTTAGAAAAAAAAGGTGAGGGTAATTTTAGGAAATTGCGTGATCTACAATCATTTAACATTAGCATTTAACTAAAAATAACAAACTGGTGTTTTGCAACTTTGACCTTGAAACTTTTTTTCCTAAAATGAGATCGATGGCGACTTTTGCAGCTTATCGGAATTCATATAGTATCTTGAAAACCTATTTAGATAGGATTAAAAAATATCATATTCAGATTTTAAAAAATGACAAATAGACCCTCATTTAATAGACGTTTAAGGGTGTTTCGAGATCTGTGTCCGCTACGCTAAAGGAACAAAATCAAATCCAAAAGGGTTTTTCCTTTTTCTTTCACCTGTATATTTTTTACATATTTTATTTAAATACACGTAATGGAGAATCTATTTCAGTACAATTAAGTGTACGTGTAAATTTTCTACATTGTGCACCTAATTAAGTAAATTATAGTAATTTATAAGTAAGTGAGTAATTAGTAAGTGAGTAATTTACAAGTCAATATTCTAATGACATCCAGGTATCCTGGTGATTTGTTGAAACTTTTAATAATTTCAAATTACAAAAACAGATTAAACTTTTTAATAGAGTTTGACCTTTTACTGAAATTAAGATAAATATGCGAGATCATTAATTATACATTAAAACCTCGGCTTGGATAATAAAATCTTTAGTTGTACTCACCTCGTAACAATTGAAAAATAAACAATATAGA
>DWLR01002260.1:0-15886 GCA_018246295.1 Papilio alexanor hazarajatica | reverse complement strand
TTTTGTTTTAAATTGAAAAATAAATAAGCAATTAAAATGTAAATTAAAAACCTTATATTTAGAAATAACAAAATATTACTTTTGTGCTTGCATCTATCCGCCACTAGATGGGAGTACGTGTTCAGTATTGAAGAATAAAAAAATAGTTCTCGCTTTTGCCGCTGTTGTAAAGCGCCGCGTCATTGGACGAAATGAATGATTTATGTCAAACATTATGACCAAATTAAAAATAACCATTAAAATAATTTATATAAATGTGCATACTTTCAATATGTAAGTATACAGTTAGCTCGATAACTTGGCTTTGTTTGGCGTGGTATAGCGCACGGCCCGTTTAAGCTAATTAACAATAGATCGAATCCGGCTACTGCAACAATGAAAAACGAAGAATAAATGTCAATTTCACAAACGACAAGGAGGGTTCGGTTTTAAATCGAATTCCGTTTAATAATAGTAGCGAGTTAGAGTTGAATGTACTCTTGATAGTGCGATAGTTTATCGTATTGTAGACATTGTTGCGCCCTCATATTGGAATACTTTTGTCTTTTGAAGCCCTTACAGCATAAATACCTTTAGCAAGCTAATAAACTTTTAATATTCAATATTGCTCACTTTGCAATATTGCCTTCAATAAAATATAAGCATTCACATCATGACTCATAAAAACACGTAGTAATTCACAGACTTCAATGTAGCTTTCTAATGGTAAAATATTTTTATAATCCGTTTTGAAGTTTCAGAATTTACCCTTAAACCAAGAAATAAGACATTTTACTATTTATTTCGCAATTTAAGTTTCTCAGATTTATATGAAATTTTGATTTATGACAGTTGTAAAGTTATTTAAAAATGAAATTAATGCATTTAATCAAATTTAATTGTGCGTAAAGCTAAATTATAAAGTAATATATTCACTGTAAGTGATTAAGCTTAATACTTATGTCGGAGTAAGCAATTAAAAGTGTGTGAAACGTATAAAGTATCGCACATCAACGACGAGGACTGCAGCCCATTTTTAAAAAGCTTTCAGCCACAAAATAAGCTTTAGCTATTTCGTGTTTGAACAGAATCGGATGAGGCCCCTTGGCCGTGGCGTTAGATTAAGATCTCTGAGCTGAATTAGTACAGTTTAAAAAGTCCAAAATTCAAGTTAAGTTCAATTCAATTAAGTTTGTAAATATTCATGTTTAACATATTTAACATTTAAGTTTTTTATCATTTTTTTCCATCCAGAGAAATGGTATAATAATAATAGTTCAGAAATTGTATTACAGAATATTATAAAAAGTCGTTTGTATCCTTAACTATAATAAAAGTGGTCACTTTAACTTCAAATACAGATATAAGATCTCAGATTAATGCATGACATTTAGCATGTATAAAGTGTTGGATCAAAACATGGTACGTTTTGATCCAACACTTTATACATGCTGCTACATTAATACTATGGAGTTAGTGCGGTTTAGTACGAGAAGAATAATTATGAAGGCGGGTATGTAGTATGAGAAACGACCCCGACCCGTGTGACCACTGCCCCCCCGTCGCCTAGCAACTGCCCACCACCTCATCATCATAAACAGATGACCCGCCATCTTATAATGCTCTCTCGGAGACAACCATTTAAAATGATATCTTTATACACACTTGTAATGAAATTGTAACTAGATTTTTGGTTGAAGCATAACCATTTGCGTAGTTTAAATGTGTTTTATATACCCCATGAACTTGAAAAACGTTTAAAAATACTTAAGTATAATTCAGTAATCATTAACTTAAAAAACCCCATTATAATTGCGACAAAATGACCAGGTCCTAGTTTACAAAAAAGAAAAACTTGTTTTAAATTTAAAAAAAAAAATTGCCAGACTGCTTATAGAATAATATGAATCGAATGACAGTTCACTCTTCAAAATAGGTTCAGCAGACTAGGACACAATGGAACGGACATACACACTTAACCCACAAAAACATTATCTTCGTGTCAATCGGGAAAAAGCATTAGAATTTTTAATTATTTACCATCATACTGGTACTGTATGAGCAAAAAAAGAATTATGCAAATCGATTCAGGAATAACGAAGATATGAAATACAAGAGAGAATCAACTTTACTTAAAAACTAACGACTAAATAAATTTACTTTGAGCATTATCCTTGAAATTAAATAAATCTATACGTCCCAAGATAATAATACGTCGGAATATTAGATTGAGTGGATCGTAAATCTTAGGAGTGGATGTGTGGTCCCCGGGGAACATATCGCGTCCTTTGTATCAAATCATTCGCGGTCATTTACGCTGATTGTACAACGGACGCTCCCTTGGCGTGATCATATATATTTTCAATTATTTATTTATCTTTCCAATAAAAAAATAATAAGTAGATAATGATTAATCACGTTCATTTTTAAAGTAGACAAAGTAATAATCTATCCATCTCAGCCTATAATCGTCCACTGCTGGACATAGACCTCCCCATTGATTGCATTATTCGGGGGAAATGTGCCATAATCGCTACCCTTCGCAGGCGGGATGGCGAACGCGGTATGTTTCACCGTTCTAAGGAAAGGACACTGCTGCCCATCCTCTGGTGGTTTTTACATCCAGACTTAAGACAAACAGATTTGTCCATGCCTACACATGATTGTTCCGGGTTTGAATCGAACCCACGACCTGCGGCGTGAAAGACAAGTGTCTTCTCAACCGCGCCAATAGGTCCGTTAAAAATAATAATCCAAAAGTAATGACCGCACTTAGTTAATTTGGGATATGTGTTTCTACATGTAATGTCTAATGTGCTCCTCTGTACTTTCTCTATTGTATAGTGTTGATAGTTGTGTACGTTTTAGTACCGAATGTGACACACTGGAAAAAGAGTAATAAATATGAAGATATAACGAATTCAAATATCTAACTTAATCTTCAATTCTAGCTACCCCCTTTAGGTTATCTTTAAGATGCTTGTTGGTTATTGATTTATACAAAACCAACTTCATCAGTTCTTTATTCTGACAGTTGTATTTCAACTGTACAAAAATCTTTAGAACTAAAAAGTATGCATGCAGGTTTTGAATTCCATGAAAAAATTGTTGTGGATATCATTTATGCAACTATTGGCAAGCCTTAACCCTTATTCCGCAGTATTCCTATAAAACTGCTTTTTGCCTCCCGCTGAGATTGTTTCTACCAACATCCATATACACGTTTAAAATATACAAACATTCATACATGGGATGTTGCTGAGTGAAATGTTTAAGTTTCGATGTTAATGTTTCAAAATAAAATACACTATATTAAATTTTACCAAATTATAATGAAAATTTAAAAAATATTTATTTATTTATTTTATTTATATATGTAAATTTTACCATTTCATTATAATTTACTTAAATATGATTTCCCTTTCAAATAGTTTATGAGAGTAACTTGACAAGATAAATTGTTGGTTTTGAAGTGCTTGTTTTCACTCGTCTTCTTAACCCGTTATTTTGTTCAAACTAATAAAATATAATATTAACAAATGTTGTTACAAATAATAGTACTTAAAAGATTATTAGAAAATATCTTTATCAATTATCAAAAAGAAATCAAAAAAGTATCAATAAATTGATAGAAATCTATCAATTAAAATTTTGAATAAGCTACAGTAATTTGTTATTTTTACATACTTCTAAGAACATTGAATTATGAAGTTAGATCGACTGTGAGACATTTAAATCATTTGATGAGTACAGAAATAAAACCGATTTAATTTAGTGTTTAATAAACACTTCATCATAATAAAACACTTAAAAGCATTTTCGAAAAGTAATCCTTTCTCTTAAGCGTTTAACCCTCTGTTTGAAGTCTAAGCTGTCTGAATTTTTAATAAATTTCAAAGAGATGTCAATCGGGTGTTTTATTTTGCATAGGGCTTAGCTAGGTGGCGGCGGCAGGGGTGCGCGAGTACATTTCGGTGTTCGTCATTTGTTTGCCCCGCGCCCCCGGCCCCTTGCCTCGATGCCTTGCCTGCACCGCGCTGCACTCGCCGCTGGCAGAATATCAAATGATATTTTAATTGTGTACATATTGTTCCACAGCCAGTTTGTCGACATCTGAAGGGGTTGAGGTTACACCCACGAAAGTGAAGAATTGTTTGATGTATTTGGGTAAATATTATATATCAATTATGAGAAACGAGTATATCAATATTTTCATTAATTGGTGAAATGGTATCGTAATGGGATAGCGTTTGGGATATAAAATTACTAAAGTGCATATCTACAATAGCTTGATCTGTAGATGAATGAAGAAAAAATAACTATTCGAACCTAGTGTACATCTCTCTTCTTTACAATATAACGAACAAACGGTTAATGTGATGTTAGATGACCGTCGCTACCCATAGACAACTGAAACCACTGACTAGATTGTTGTTGCCACAGCTTTCATCAGGTCTTAAGATTATTTTAGAGAATAAACAGTTGTATTAAAAGCTCCGTAATTGTTAGTTTCAACTGCTCGTCCCTCAGACTTAGAGTGATTAAGCTACATATACAAGTAAAATTAAAGTAAAAAGTAAAACTAAAAGAAAATAACTAACGTTATCAAAATTTAATAAAGATTGCCGATGATTTTAATAAACAAAGATAGATAGTAATCTCTTTAGGTTCACACGATCCTCACACAGGTGAGCCTTTTGCTATCATAAGTCAATGGTATTTAACGTAAATAGTTTTAGAAAAAGTTTGATATACGCTACAATATTATGATATAATCGGTATCAGAATGTAAGTTTCCAAATACAGAAGTGGATGGTTCAGTCATTCCGAGTATTTAAGCTCTTAAATATAACAAAATTTACGATATAAACAATCAACTGGTTCCTTTACCAATTCATTTACCTTTAAATTCTCTACCTAAAGTTTATAAGGCGCAACGATAACGTAATTGAAACTACTAATGTTAAAAATATTCATAAACTTTGTTATGTTTTAATTAACTTGATATTATTCTAATGCTCTAATAGCAGCAATTAATATTTGTTTAGTTGTTATCTTTCCTTTCAACAACAGCATAACGATTAATAGTTATATATTATATAATTAATAAATAGAATGTAGTCAATTTAGTGTATATCCATTAAATAAATATTTTAAATTGTTTTACTTATAAAATTACTCTTAAGAAATTTTATCATTTTTATTTTTATCGTCTTTAGGAAACTTTAGGCAACTTCAAGAAGTCTTTTGAATTATTTTTATGATACATGGTCTAAAAAGTCACTCTGTTTTATACGAGTTTTGCTTATGTTTTTCAAACATTTTTGGCGATGAGTTGACATTAGGATTGTAACAGGGTGTTTCACCATACTGAGAGGATGCTTCTGCCCGTTCTTTCGTGGTTCTGGTCTGTTTTAGACCATAACCGAGTCCAATGAGGGCGCAAGGTCCCTATATTCCAATAAGTGAAGATAAGTGGACTATCTCTGTCGGATAGTTATAATGATGATAGTATACTTATTGCTCTCTCTGTATTTTTCCATGTCAGTGGAGGCTTATGAAACATTTTAACAACATTCTTTGTTCCGTCTGGGTATTGGTACTTTTATAATTCATTTATTAGGTATTCATCAAGCGTCCATTGCATTCAACGAATATATAATTGATCCACTAATTGTGGATCGGTTTAAAAATCATTGAAATTCTCGGTTCGCTTCAACAAAACGACGTTAAACAACTATGATCATTTACCATTGAACACTGTTTAAAGGGCAGCATTTAGTTACAAGCTTAAAATGGGTAATAGATGCACGTCTTGTCGGCCATTGTCTTAGCGGGGGTAATCGCTTCCGTGAGAGTATCGCCGGCCGGCTGGCATCGTTCGATCTGACAGTTTCAATTTGTATGCCAACCACCGGCGACTCGGCCACCCCATACGTTCTCACGCCACTTTTGACTTTTACTTAATTATTATTTCTTATTTCAACGAACATATGTTCGGCGCTTTTGCTTCGTGAATAATTTTATTGTTTTTCGTGACTGCGTGCTCTGATGTTGATTAGTTTTTTTGTAAGGGTCGATCGAGCTGAAATTTCTTTGATTAAAGGCGGTCTTTAATGTATATTATATATGTTATTATGTGCACTGTTTGATGTCACGAACGGATGCGAGCGCGGCGATGTGTTTTCTAATAATTACGTAAAAAATGCGTTGTAAATAAAACATGGCAGTGGTGGATTACGTAAAATGTCTCCTTTACTCAAAAATGTAGTGTTACTGTAGGTATAAGAAATGAAAAGAAAAATATTAGGTTTAATAAGTAAGGCATCTTATTATCATATATTTCCATGTCTTGAGAGAATTTTTTGTGTATTTTATTAGTTTCATATGTAACGTGTCGAATGGTACTCAGTAAGGCCCGTTAGCCGGACTAGTTAACTTAAATTTAAATTAGATGAAATAATAACGTGTAGTTTAATTCTATCCATATCAGTGTCGTTACGGCGACAGTACGGCGCGGTTAATCATTACGTACATTAAATTACCGATCTACTTGAAGAAGTAGATTACCACTATTAATTCCCGTCTAAAGACTGGTTGTGTGTCGAACCGATATTTATGCGATATGTAAATGATTTACTCGTGCGAAGTGCTACAAAATGTGCTATAATTTACTTGGAGATAAATATGCTCCGAATAACTTATCGTATAACATATAGTTAATTAAGATTCACTGAAAATTTCACGAGCACCACATTGTACGTACGTTAAAGATTATCGGTTACTTGAAAGTCAAGTCGTATTGCTACGACTATGACTGGCTGTTGCTCGCGACTTATCCAAATTAAATAATTACTTCGATTTGTTTGAATTAATTAACTAAAATATTATTTTGATGTCAATGGCTTTAGCATTATCGTGTTTCTATATGAAAAATCAACCCTGAAAAAATTATTTATGAATTTCTTTATTTTTATTGGCGATTGTTAAGTAAAAATAATTTTAAAGTTTGATGTTAATGTCATTAGCGGTTTTGATGTTTTATACAACTGTTTTTAACATGTTCATCCTTTTAGTGCTTGAATTTCTTGCATTGTATGTTAGTGAGCGCTCAATGGTTGTAATTCACAAGTTGGTGTCTTCTGCAGAAGAGTAATAATCATCATTTTGCGTATTATTATCACTACTTTTAATTTTCTTTACTTCTTCTTAATAAATCTTTATATGCTAAATTTAAAACCCTCATTTTAAAAGTGGTAGAAGTTGCAACAACTAGATCTGTTGCACAAATGACCTGCTCGACTGGTGAAATATCACGACTTCACAGAAATCAAGCGTGAAGTAGAAGCATTAAGTGCCCGGTGCCTAAATTTAGTCCATCCTCTTTCCGTCAAATCCTCTTTCCCTTCTCACCCTTTTGTAATAAGGAAGTAACGGATGGATAAAAGGAGGAAATGTAAATTTTTCTGTCTATTTCCTTCCCTGTCTATTAAAGGTAGGCAACGCATCTGCAATTTGCAAATGCTTGTTGCAGATGTCTATGAGAAGTGGTCACCTAAGTGACCGTTTGCTCGTTTGCCAACTTCTAGTATAAAAAAAAAACAAATCACTGCGTGCGCAATATTTTTAAAAATGTTCGCTAAGTTTCCGCTTAGTATAGATGTAGATGATGAATGAACAAATGTAGATTGTGTCGCGTTTGAGAGAGGAAGAGGCGCGCTGCGGATCGAGCACGCTTCGCCACCTACCTATTCAGGATGTGTCGATTATGGCATGGATCTAATGATCGCATCCCGGTTTGGACGTACTTTGAATTGCGGCTTTTTGCTATTTTTCTTGCGACGACAGCCGCTGACCGACCGAGAACGGGATGGAGAATAACGGCGTCCACAGGAAACATCGTTCAAAATAATCAAAGGGACCGGAGATGTGGATATGTCATTCATATTCATTATTCTGATATTTTAAATAAGTTTTAATGTGTTTACGAAATACGAATATTTTGATTTCTTCTAATTTATTCTTATAACGTGTATTAGTATGCTACTTAGTGATAATATTTTCTTTTCGATATTTATGAAACAGATTTCCGTGACGCAAGTATGATTATTTTAATGTTAACATTTAATTTTTATAGCATTTACATAGTTGTTTTCTAGATTCGTCTATAAAGTACTACAATTCTACTTAAATAAGACCATTAATATGCATTCTGTTTTTGGCGCGTTTAAAAAAAAATGATTATATCAGAGCGTTAGATTGATGAAATGCAAATATAATTAAAAACTAACTCCGCATTAGCTATTAACGCACTCTGTGCGCTTACTTATGCAAGTATTCACGCAATACATAAATGTATGTATGACGAGAATCACATTAGTGACATTAAAATCGTCCGTGCATTCGTTAGCCGCGGCTCAGTATGGCAAAATATGTGCACCGACTCGATCTCGCCGCTCGCTCCGTATGATTTTCAGAAATGGCGACGGCATATAGGCAGTAAGGATACAATATTTTTATGCGCTACGTTTTTCCTCAGTGGCTGTTTTTACGGCCATTACCGTATCTAAAGTAGGAAAATCGCTCGAGATCGCTACATTCTAATGACGGCTCGCAAGCGCGCGCGTGCGCCGCTACTCAGCGCGCTAGGGCTGTCGCGCCTTCTTTCTTTAAGCTGACGTAGGTATTTTAATTAAATTATAAAAATATAGGGCCGTGCCTAAAAGCAATATTTGGAACAGACTCTACTTAGAAGGCAAAACAATTGAAGATGTGGTACCTAATTTGACATATTAGGTTTTGTTTTTGTCTTATCATTTATTTAGGAACTCGTAATTTCAAAATGTACTGAGTGAAGGAAAAAGGCTTTTCATACCGTTTATATTTCAAATAAGTAATTAAATGTATTTAATAAAGTCATAACCTTAAGTTCTCATTTTATTCATATGCTAATAAGTAATAAACATTTCTAAATATAATAAAGTAAATAAATATAATTAAGTAAAGAAACATATTGCATAGAAACATATTTGTTAAAGAAAAAAAATCATCATCATCAGCTTGTATCAATCCACTGCTAGACCAATGCCTTGTTGGGCAAGGCAAGGAAGAAAATTGAATCTGTGTACATTTTGGGACTTTACGGGACGAAAAGTCTTAAGGAGGGGATAGTGTGACGACAATAAATAATGAGCTTAGTTGTCATTTTTTATATATAGTTTTGTTTAGAAATAGAATGGAACCCAAGTCTAATGTTGGGCTGCTTACATATTCTGTGCTGTTGAAACAAATCAATATTTAACATTAGCACTTGAACTTCGAGAGCAGGCTGCAGCAGAACCCTCAACTTCTGGAAGAATCAATCTAATCAATTCAATTCAAATTTAGAGTATTTTGTGTTATTTTATAATGTCATATTAAATACCTTATATAAGTATATACATATATTCCCAAGGAGGGTTGGCGTCAGGCAGGCGGCCGGCCGTAAAACTGTAGCCAAAACCAGTTAGAGTATGGACTACAGTAGAGTCCAGGATATATGGAAGAGTAGTACATACTGTACCGACCCTACGCAAGTGGGAAAAGGGCAAGGAGATGATGAGTTTTGTTTAGAAAAGGAATTGTCAACGGGGATGTTGGTTGTCAGGTTTTGGGAAAAATAAATAAAAATAGCTTACAAGTCTGATATAGTTTGATTTCAAAAACGTTACGCAGTGTGAGGTCCTCCGCGCACCGCATCCAGGGACTTACTGCCGTCCTCACAAGGTCATCAGTCCATCTGGAACGAAGGCGCCCCATACTTCTGAAGATGAAAGTGAACAAATAGTCGATGAAATCAAGTAAATAATGGAGTTGTGCGCGATGGACTATACTGTAACATTCCGCCGACATGATTAGGTGTGGTGTAATTATAGGACGATTAGACAGGCTACAAACGTAGTAAATTATCTGTTATATAGTTTATTTCTTTAGCATACTCATTGAAATTTACATAATATATATAAAACACAGCTAGATTTTATTACAATAACGTTAGAGACTATGAATGTAACTGTAAGGTGTAGATTTTTAAAACATACTAAAAATAGCGAGGTTTTTTACATACCTTATTTTATCGGTAAAATGTCACAGTTGGCGCAGCCCTAACCAGTTCTGCGACAAGTTATAAGTCATACAAGTTTTAAAGGGACTAAAAACAATTTTTATGAAAACTAGTAATTGCTGTACTTTGTTTCTTTTAACAATCGTTTTTATAGTTAAATACCCGTCTTGGTAAGATGAGCACAGGACATTGTCAGACCTCGTGGGCGAATGACCTTATGAAAATAACAGGAATCCGATGTATTTGCAAGAAGAACCAATCGTATTTTAAAGATACAAATAGGATATAATAATATAATACCATAGATGTATAGTTTAAATGGTAGAAGACGGATGAAATACCAAAGTTGTATAACTTAAAATATCATCGTCTCCTTGACCTTTTCCCAATTGTGTGGGGTCGGCACAGTACGAACTATTCTTCATATGTTCTGGACTGATCCATACTGTTACTGGTTTTACCTATAGTTTTTCGGCCGGCGGCCTGTCTGACGCCAACCTGCCTCGGGAATAACTTAAAAGATATGCTTAATTTATTTTATGAGAAATGTTGTAAAACAAAGTTTACTTCAGTTCTTATTCATAAGCATAACTAAAATTATGTTTGGTACATAATTGGGTATTACGTATGGTTTGTATGGGTGAATACAGGTGAATGGGTTTTTACTTTAAATTCGGTAATAATTCTTCATAATTATTGACATTTCGAAGTAGTAGAAGTAATATTATTGCTAACCTAGAATGAACTACTGCCACATTCTTTTAACTTCTTTTCATTCTCTTAAATTATGATCTGTTTTAAAATACATAAGCGATAAGTATTTTTACTAGACGTTATACAATGCGTATGCTAAAACTTTCTGTAAGGATTCAAAACAATGTAATCAATAAAGGTAAAGAAATTACTTTTAATTGTACCAAAAATTAGTGTATGAATTAGGGTAGCGTTCACTTAGGTCCGCTTGTTTGCTTGCCATCTTCTTGTATAAAAAAATAGATAAATTGTCGCAGGCTAACGAATGAAAATCTTAAAATTTCCTATCTTATAAAGAGGACGTCGTAAGTAAAAAAGAACAAGGCGAAACGTTTAGCGCGCTAATTTGAAGAAGTCGGTGTCGGTGTACAGATGGCATCTTCACGGCTTACAATAGTAAATAAATGTGTCGGGGGACGCAATTACAGCGCGCGGCGGACTCGGCGCCGGCTCGTGCACACCGCGCTGCCGTCCACCAGCCATCGCGCGCATCACGCTCGCCGCCGGCCACCGGCCCCGGACTTATGCTAATGGTCACCGCACCGCGTAAATTGGAGCTCGCTGCTAAACGAAATGCGTCCGCATCTTTATCTTATTGCTCCACCACGTACTCGACGCTCATGTACCTCATCTTCATTTTTCAACAGACAAATATCTACCCTAAGCCAATATTTTAAAGTTCATAATCTAACCAACTCTACCGTCACGGACTTCGGTAAGCGTAGATCGGAAGACCGAGTGAAATTCGAATACAAAAACTGGCGCGGGAACGAACGCGAAACCGATTAAAAGGCCACATCACGATTTTGTATGCACTTTGCACTCATTTGATCTTGTGCGGGAAGCACCGGCTACGCTGCCGAGATACTTTGCTATTCTGTTTTCAAAGATTATTTAAAGAGTGCCTTGTAATTAAAGCGATTTCATTCCTTTGTTTATTTTAAAAGTCTTCTGCGACTGGATTAAAAACCAGTCGGGGAAACGAGGGAGTGGGCTCTGTCGTAAATGATCATGTTTAAATAAATTTGAGTACTTAAGTAAATGCGTATTTTTATGATAATTGATTTGTTACAATTAAAATTACTATTTTATCATTTTTTTCCGTCATTCACATATGAACCTAATCCCACCCTATACTTTTCTTACTATTCATTAACTACTTACTAATTTTTGTTACTTCTGCTTTAACAGGTAGAGTTGGGTATTTAAGAGTACAGTTCGTCCAATTAGAAGCATTTCATTCAAACCTTATATAAGTATACTAAATTCTCTACGTAGCCATATTATTAATAACGTCACCATTAAAACACTTATAAATACAATTGACACTTGCTATTGGTATTTCAATCTTATTATTAATCTGAATATATATATATATATATATATATATATATATATTTGAACTAATTAATGCTAAACCGATTTTGATAATTACTTCTTTTACTAAGCTTGGTTAACAATAACCAGAAACAACAAAGTCTTTTAATATTTTAATATTCACATAATGTTGACGTGCAGGATTACCTTGTATAACATAAATTTAACAAATAATACAATGTTTTATTAAGCAATTTGCTTTCTGTAACCGTAAATCTATACATTTAAATACCTAACAGCGCTGTCAGCGGACTACTATTGCCAATTTATATTAATTAAAGCGTGTCTCGTTTGGCGAAGATTTCGGAACCGAATGTCTCTTTGTCGGATTATTAAACACATTATCCGCGTATATCTATCGATCTGGCGGGCTAACGGTCTCCTAATGGACGAAATTTAATCACGACAAATCGAACGCCACCCGTTTATGAAGGCGAATGACTAAACATCTTTTTTAATACGATTCACACGTTAGCAGTTATAGTTAGTTAAGTTTTTGTATCGACACATTTCACGGTGCGATGTATTGAAACTTTTATTATATGAAATGTGATGCCACATACCATTCTCTGATGGGATCTATTATTGTTGATCCACGGATGAATATTCAATCATCTTGCTGCTCCTAACTGATGGATTCTGTGCACAAAAACACGATGTCCGTTTCTTTTTATAGCTGATTTATTTTATTTCATTTAACAACAACAAACAGTCATAACGTGGCGGGAATAGTTATAAGTAGTACACGATTTCTAATTCGTTTTTTCAATAAAATACATATATTAACATAACTATCACTAACGTAGTTCTTGTTTTAAACAATGGAAGTTTTGACTTTTTACTTTGGATGTGTGTGTGAAACACGTTTTTAAATTTCTAATTGTACTACAAAATAGCCTCGCTTCTGCTTTAAATATTAAGTGCTCCGACGCCCATGGGCACCCACAACACCAGAGAAACTGTAGATGCAGATGCTTGCCCTTTAAGGAAGGAGTTCGCTCTCATCTTGAACGACCCTAAGTCGTATTAGTTTGGAAATACCTGGGGACAGATAATTTTATAATAAGGTTGTGTACGGCAGCAAGTTACGCATTAACCGTTGTTATGACGATTTTGTTATAAAATATTTGTTTTGTTATAAATTGTTATTTTTTATGAAATATTGAATCATATAAAAAATTAATGTTATTAGAAACCCCAAAAACTACTACAAATATAAATTTACTTTTAAGTAAAACAATATCGAAAAAAAAAAAACTCAAAGTTGCAAATGTTTTAAAGTAATTTTCCAGCAGAATACAACTCCGTCACGAGCCAGTTAATTATGCAAAGAAAAGAGAATAGGTTAGTTCGTTGTATCGAAACGACACGTAGTACCGTTAAAGTACGTAATTTTGTTCAATTGTCTTGCGAAGCGGGCCGGCCAATAAACAATCGCTCATATTGAATGAAAGGAAATGTCCGTCTGGAAATTAGCTCGGAAACAAGAGAAAACCTTTAAAGGCGAGCCGTTTATTATATTAAAATGTTTCAAATTGTAAAAGGGGGAACCTTGAAGCGGCGGCTAATGTATTTGACTTGTTAGCATCTTTAAAGTATACCGTTCATTAGGATGTGGCTGTAGGTGTAGTGGACTCTGTATGAACTTAGCGTTATTATGGAACGCTTTGTAACATGCATATCAAAAACTAAGCAATAAATCCTTCAAATATTAATCATTTCAATCCGTAGCCTTGTAGGTAACGGATGAAAGAAGAATTTTTGTTAGTCGTAGTTATTTCATATTATTGTATTTTGATAAAATTATATTTTGTATTCTAAATCAAATCAGTTTGAAGGAAAATTCCAGGTGGCGTTGTGCCGTTGCCGCGGTGTGCGGATGATGGCGGTATGGATGGGTAGCAGATAGCAGATAGCTGCACGCGACCAGCAAACCAATGAGTTCTGAAACGGGCGTAACATTCAAATTGCAAAACGCCCGCGCCTGCCCGTATCAAATGTTGTTTTATAGCTAATTCCCAAATTCGGTTATGGCCTATAAACGATCCGCTGGAATAATTTAAATGCGAGCCCGCCTGTATAATGTTCGTACTTTACTTCGAAATTAGGTATTTGTATGTGAAATGCGTTTTGAAATAGGGATTCCCTTTCGTCTTTTATTTCTTGCGCGAGAAGGATTCCGCGGGTCTCGAAAATATTCTTCATTAAGCAGTCCTCGCTGAACGATTTTACCTGGAATCATTTCCACTTTTCAATCTTTATTTAATGTTTTAATTCTAAACTAAAGTTTATGTAAGGCTTAATTTGTTGCCTAAACACCGCATGTTTTGTACCAATCCTTAGCTAATACATACTTGTGATTAAAACATAAATCTTTTAGTTTACTGTTGTTGTTTTCGATAAACAAAAGAGACGAAATCATGTAAGTGGTTAATATACAGCACATTCATTTATAATCTGTAATCATTATTAGCATGATATTCTTGGCGATGAGTACTTTAGCAGTCCTATTATGGCAGCTGTCAAATTTTGTAATAGATTGCGTTGATTAAAATGGGAATTTTATTCAAGTGTTTTAGAGGGCTCTGTATATTACGTAATAAAATTTGATGGTAATGGTAGCTGACAGCCACGAATATTGTATAAATATAATTAACAGTCGTGACTGTAGAGAAGAGTTTACTGTAAAATACTCGGTAACTGCGTAAGGATATCTTACCTTTAAGGCATTTTAATTTACATGACGTATGGAATAAAAGCTAATTTTAAGTAAATGTAACGCATCGTTGCCTTTCTTAGAATTTAAAAGTATTTCTTATTTAACTATGTCAAATGTTGTGTTGTGTTTATTTAATTAATTATTTATTACATTGAATATTTTTACGGTAGAAGTCGGCAAATGAGAAAATGGTTTAATTAATGTTACAACCGCTACATATTGGCATCCGAAACAATGTAATTACGTATTAACGGTTCTGTTGACAGTCTTATTATAGGAAGAAGGGAGAGGAACGATGACGTATAAAGGATAGATAAAAAGAAAGGAAGCCAATAAGTAGATTCTATTTTATGTTAGGCCAATAAAGTAGGACAGGTAAACATGTCAGGACATTGATTATGAAACATTGTCTGCAATATTTTTCTTAGACATCGGACATATCAAATATGTACATGAACATATTGATTTGTGATCTGTGTCCAGGATCAAACTTTTTTTACTCATGCTATTTCTTCTATGTCTCCTACTAAAATATTTATTTTTATCAAAGTATATTTTTACTGTATTGATTAGATTAATACGGTATATTGCGTAAGCATTCTTTGCTGTTATAAACAGGTAAAGTGCATTGGTGTCAATCAGCCTGAGTAAACAATTACCTGCATTAGACGCTGCGCTCGTCATTCAGAGAAGCGTCGTTAAATACACGCCAATAGCGAGCCGTGTGAATAGTGGACCCCGGCATTAGCGCACCGAGCAATTTCGCAAATAAAACAATAATGATAGTGGCCGGTATAACGTTTCCTTTAATTTTATCTAGCGGAGTCGTGAAGCGCGCGCCCGACGCCTCATGTTCCTCGATCGGAAAGCCGCGTTAATCTAAAACACACTACGGTACATTCTTTATTGTCTTGCAGTTGCATTGTTGAAGAAGTGAAAAGTTAACTGATAAATTA
>DWLR01002259.1:0-15887 GCA_018246295.1 Papilio alexanor hazarajatica | reverse complement strand
CCGCCTCCAACTTTATAAAGCGCAAGTTCGGCCTCACATGGAATACTGCTCGCATCTCTGGGCTGGAGCTCCACATTGCCAGCTTCTTTCATTTGACCGCATACAACGAAGAGCAACTCGGATGGTCAACGACCGAACTCTTACTGACCGGCTCCGACTGATCCTCTGGCATTGCGGAGAGACGTCGCGTCTCTTTGCATTTTTGACCGTCTATACTATGGGGATTGTTCCGAAGAACTGTTTGGAACAATCTCTGCCGCTGGGTTTCGTTACTCCACAACACGACAGAGCTCCAGCTACCATCCGCACCACCTTGATGGTTGGTATTCCACAACCGTGCGGTTTTAGCGGAAATTCATTCCTCGCACAGTCGCGTTATGGAATGATCTGTCCCCAGAGGTATTTCCAAACCGATACGACTTAGGGGCCTTCAAGCAGAGAGTGTACTTCCTCCTTAAAGGCCGGCAACGCATCTGCAGTTCCTGTGGTGTTGCGGATGTCCATGGGCGTCGGTTCATTTAGTGTTAGGGACCCGCTGCTCGTTTGCCTACCTTATTCTATAAAAAAAAGGTTTATGCGTTTATTTGGCTAAGCATTATAAATGAATTCGACTTAACGACTCTTAAATAACATATGCATTTTAATAGGAGATATGCTACCGCGCAGTTTTATTTAGTATTTTTGGAGATCTACACTTCTTTTCTACATCATTTTTATATATATTTTTATGCATGTTGGTTCATAGGCCATAAAAGTGAAATTTTGACGTTTCTGAAATATGGCGTTTCATGTACATATATACTAAATTTTAATTACAACGTGTTGAATGATGGTGAATATCGTTTTTAAATTCGATGTCTTGTATAGAAGAAGGCAGCGGAAAAACAGAGCCCAAAAAACAACTTAGTTTTATAAAACTACGTACGTACTTTTATATAACTACGAGTACATAGTATACTATGTACTCGTATAGACATCGACATTTCATTAAATTTAATAATTCTTGGCAGTAAAACAGTGTTATTCATTAATTGTAATTTTAGGTATTATTATTCCTCCGGATGATGTAAATAAATAAACAAGTAACGGTTTTGATTAGTTGTATCGTAACATTTTGATTTGAGAGAGAGAGAGAGAGAGAGAGAGAGAGAGAGAGTGATGTCAAATGTTAAAGTTCAAAACGTCTAGTAGTCTACCTCATAAGTAAATGAAATTGTAACCTCCACAGGTCCACAGCCCAGCAGAAGTTATTACTCCCCTGTTGTTGTGTTTCACGTGTTATCTACAAGACATTTAAATGTGTTATCCAGGGCACAGAGAAAAAAATATTTATTCCTTTTTCCTCGAACTTAATATGTAGTAGATTTAATTAAATTTGATACCACTATAACTGATGTTTTCGAAAAAACAACTCACAGATGAAAGTTCTTTGACCGCATTTCCCTGTCGAATAAAGTCTTCACAAAACAAAAGGAACGTGATTCCGCTAAGGAACGTGACACGAATGCGTAGAATCAAAATAGTCGAATAAACAATTTATTTGTTAAGGATTTCTTTATAGAGTTAATGCTACATTTAATATAAATGGGATGAAAAATAAATAAAACAAATGATGTTTATAAATTTATGAACTTGTTATAGATAACTTGTTTTAAAAACTGCGTAAGTAATTGAGTCTGACTTAGTCTACTTAATCTCTTTTTTAATTAATACTACCTTGGTGCGTTTTTCTATGTTTAATTGCCTATAAAATGAGAACATTTTCATTCATTTTTTACTTTATAGCTTTTGTTTGTATCCTTTCGTCGTATTGTATTTTTCAATATACCAATTAATGTCTTAATCTAGCTTTTAAATGTCGTGCCGTCGGACATACAAATATGTATGAAATATTATATATTGTCGGACATACAATCAAAGTATTTTAGGTAAGAGGAAGAGGGGGAGGCCGAGAAGAACATATATGGAACAAGTAAAAGAGAAAGTAGACATCGTGTCGTATCATGAAGTTAAGATAATGGTACAGACAAGAAAATAATGGGAATTGCTCCACCGACAAGGACTCTAAATAATGATGATGATGAGGTACAAGAGTACAAGACCAGATGGTCAAAAAGTCTTAATAAAATATTTTCAAGTTGACAATGTTCATGTTCATTTCTCGGTGAAAATGCTTCAAGTCTTTGCTTGTAATTATTTTACTCGAATAAATATGTGTTTATTTTAATGATCAGTTTGGTACCGTAGTTATGTCATCAATATTAATTAACCTCTTTATTGGTGCTACAGTAGTGTTTGATAAAATCATAACACACATTTGTACGAATTAATTAATTAATTATTTATATTATGTGTCACCGACCGATTGTGAACTGTACGTCAGTTAACAATCGGGATAGGCGCATTATAAACTGTCAGCAAATTGTAAACTGATCGAATCATTCATAATTTGACATGTCATTTCTCGACAGTATATAAACTGATGAAGTCATATCGTCAAATAGTGTACTGTTATTATTTGAGTTATTAAACATGGAAGCTTAAATTATTGTAGAATGGAAGATACTCATATGTTCCATTTCTTAGGTTGGACATGAGACTTAAAGGTATATACAATAATATTATTTACGAGTAAAGATGTAAAGCAAAAATAGGTCGGTTGTGTTTGACATATTACATCAAATTGTTAAAAATTCGTTCAGTTCACAATTTACTTAAAGTTTATAATATGACTAGTCTGATTGTAAACTGTCGAAGTTCAGAATCGGTCGGTGTCGATACCTCCCATATTTCAAGCACCGACGCAATACATTTCGTGGCACGGTCTCATTTAAGCTTTACCAATATAATGTAAAATGTTGGATCATTAATCTTATTTAATGTAGTATCGATACACGCTTTTAGCTTACTTGGTTTTTCTGTTTTTTGCAACGTAAATATCAAGTTACTTTCTCATATTTTTATTTTTCTAGTCACTGACTGATTGTAAGTCGAAAAGTGCTGATTACCAAATTGTGGTTGAGTGGAGATACCATATGATAAGTATACAACGGTGTTATATCGCGCGTTCAAACGAAGCGATTCGAATTTCCGTTTGTCGCACGTACGGCAAAGGATTGGAACAAGTTGCCAGCGTCAGTGTTTCCATCCAATTATGACGGGTTAAACTAGTGCATGCAATCTTTCGACCGCGTCATCACTAACAGCAGGTGTTATCGTGATCAAATTGAATTGAAATTCTGAGCGTTTCGAATACTTCTGTTATGGTTTTAATTGTAAAATTTTAATTTGATCAGAAACAAAAATGCATTATTTTAAGAAAAATAAGTTTTTACTATTTGGTCAAAAGGATATGTTTTCATCTTATCAGCTTGTATAGTGAAAAAATTCGCTATGCAAAATACTTCCACAACATTTCTCTGTGCAATGGTTCTGTCAGAGAATTATGAATAGAGTTTACCTTGCTTACATTCTGGCAATAGAGAACTCACTTTACGTATAACTTTATTTATTAACATAATTTTACTAGGATATTATATAATATGGAAATTTCTATCTGTGTTTTATATAATCGCTGTATATGCAGGTAATTCATTGTAACATTTTATTATAGTAAGGATATTTAATACACCACATCACCAATCATAGGTTTATAGGAAACTTGGATATTATTTTAACCTGCCAAATTAATTATTTATTGAAAGTTAACACCCAATTGATATTATTAATTTGACAAATAAATAATAAATTGGAAATTGCATTATAATAGATTATTATAGTTTTTTGAAAAAGAAAATAAAAAGAAAAACGGTTGTTAATGCATTATCGTCGCCCATGAAATTTAAGTGCAGAATATATTCATAATCATTAATGGCTTTAAAGAAAGCACAGGTACATCTTTGTGCGAGGCAGTGTCGTGTCCTGAAAACATTTGACTTAATAAGCTATTATATCTGACTATAATTTATATGGACATAAATTGCACGAGAAGCGTGGAGTTGTGGAATACTTGTAAACTTATGGGTGGCATTCAGTCGACATAACAAATCCTTTCAACCCAAGAACGTATTTGTACAGACAAAAAAAGGTCAGTACAAATCGACCATGACCCTCCCTTATGTCGTATTGCATAAAAAATATTTGGTTCCGATCTACTTTATATCTTGCGATACAAAAGATGAGCAGTTTTATTCCCAGCCCTTATTCCTACTCATCATAAACTTGAGGGTATATTTATCATATGTGCTGAAATGTAAAAGATTTAAGAAACATGTACAATATCATCATAACATATGTCGTATTATCTCGTTAAGATGAAATATATGAATTTTAACTTTCTGTGCTATCTAAAGTATGAATACTAAATATCATGCGTCGTAGAATTTATCGCCATAGCGTGTAATAAAACTGTACAAAAGTTAATTAACCAACTTTTCGCCGGCTTCAACGGAAATACGAGAATAGCGTATGCGAGCCGTAAATCTGCCCCAAACTAAATGCTCACGTTTCATTTTAGTGTCGGTATACGTGTTCATTTCAAATTAGTTTCGATTTTAATTTGTAGGACCGAAACAAGTGTTAGGTAAGCCATAAATTTCCGATTCAATTTAGCGATATCAAATAAAACAAATGTATTTTACAACGATTTATACTTGAATTAATTAATTTGAAAATTCAATGAATTAACTATAATAAGAACAAATCAATTAATTTAATATTTAATAAGATATAAACGAAAACATTACACATGAAGATAAAGTTTCTAATCTAATTGTTAAGTCATCAACCAGTCGCTTAAAGAGAAATCTACTAAGCCAAAAGTTGCAACACTTCCAATAATAATTCCCATTTACTTTCCGCGTAATTAGGAAGCTTAAAGTAACTAGTACGAATTATTTTACTGTTTTTAACTACATATTATGTATGTTCTATTATTTTATGACTCAAAAAAAATCAACCATATTGTGTGATTGAAATCTAAAAGATTTCAGTTACTAACACATTCTTCCGAAATAAGATCTGAACTTATAGTCTTGACGTGAGCTGGCACAAAAGCAAGAGAAATTTAAATTCTGCCGAGTCGCGAAAGCTTTCCTCTGAGTATTTTGAACTAAGCAACGGCGAAGCGACATTTATGTTCAAGATTGTGAAAAATATTGTGCGTGTAACGGCTTATTATACATTTCGCTCTGCGACGTATAATTATGAGGATGAAGTTACACATTTTTACTTTTAAGCGACTCCATATTAATTATTCGGCTACTTCAGATAATTAAAAGTAAGTGAAAGTGAAAAGTACTTTAATAAAAGGGCAGTACGACTATCACTCAAATCATTGCATAATATAAGCAATCTCTGAAGCTATATAACCGTGTGGTGTATGTAATGTGGAATATGCATTTGGGCGGACTATACAAAATATAACTGCATTTTGCTTTAAGACCCTAAAAGTCATGTATATAATGTATGTACATTTTATTGTAACTATCCGTAGCTTAAACGGCTTTGAGGATTTAAAAGAAGTGTCGTCGATTTTCAAATTATTATTCACCAATTCTAAAACAATCACATCGTTCTAAATCATCGGTTAAGCCTTCACTACGGATATAAATGAGATGACTGAGAGTACCGATCGATTGACACGACAAAATTTAGGCGTGTGGCGAGCGTTGACGTGATCTACTCATATATGATTCCACTGAATTCCAATTTCTGTTTGCCAGTGCGCTCAAATATTTAATTAAAGATTGAATTTATTCAAACACTACAATCACCGTACAAACTGATATAACACGGGATAACAAGAGTAATCAGAAATTAAAAAAAAAAATAACTGACTGTTCCCTTTTGAGCTACGTGGAAGAATATGAATCGAATAACACCTAATTTCTCACAGTCATGCCGTTTTTCTCTTTAAAATTTCTCTTTGTACTTTCAGTGACAAAAAGTATCGTAACATTGCTGAAGATTTGGTACAATAAAAAATGATTTCAATTATATAATCTGTATATCTGTACATAGTGTATTATAAATTAACAAAACATTTTTATTGATTTATGATATTAAATTAAGCAATATGAAGGCTTAGAAAAATTAAAAGTCTACTCTTACTAAGTTTATCGGCGGAGATAAAGTCGCAGGCAATTTTATCACCAACCTGATCACTTGATGTACATAAATACCTTGCTACAAATAATTAGTTGTAGCAATTAGTTGTAATAATTTGTGCTACGTTCGTTGCTTAAACTATGCTGTTTAATATTATCTACTCATATATTTTCAACTACCTATCACATCAACTATAATTCGTATTAAATTTTTTCTAAAATTAAAATAAATTTTCTAATGTAAAACAAAATTACTTTTAAAAATATTTACAATAGCGAAACCCTCTAAAATAACGTAAAAATTGTTCTAAAAGAAAGTGCACCCTTGAGGAAAGCAAATAGACATAAAAGGTTTCTTAGTACAATTAAATTGAATTGAATCTCATTTCTTTTGTGTATAAAGGTGCGACGTTATGTTAACTTATAAATTATTTTTATCGTAACAATTACTAGACCACATAAAACATATGATATGCCTTTTATTTCAACTCTGGAGCAATTCACATCTTTGTAATGGTCTTAATGTAAGTTATTATCGAGTTTAAAATATCTCTTATTTTTCTAAGACTTCGATCTTATTATTATTCGATCTTACTGTTTCAGCACATTTAAGATTGATTAGAATAGTCGAAAATATATCCGATATATATACGGGATATATACGATATTCGGCATATATACGGAACGACCGGTTGGGGCAGTAATAAGACACTTGCATTTGACGCCGCAGGTCGTGGGTTCGATTCCCACCCAGGTCAAACATTTGTGTGCATGAAAATGTCTGTTTGTTTTGTGTCTGGATGTAAAGACCACCGGAAGACGGGCAGCACGGTCCGTTTCTTAGTACGGTGGAACGTACTGCCGGCCAAGCGTGGCGATTATGGCACATTTCCTCCAAGTTCTGCGATCAATGGGGGAGGCCTAAGTCCAGCAGTGGACGATCATAGGCTGAGGTGTTGGTGGATATACGGGATGTTGCTCTCAGATTTGGCCTTATAGAATAGAACAGTGCTGAAATGATGATAGTACTCCCCACATGTTATGATGACATATGTTATTAACCCAAGCTAAGAAGAGTACCAATAATAATAATGAGTATTGTTAAAAATTATTGTTCAGTAACAATATACAAATTACAGAATGTACAGGGGTTATTTCTTAATCCTCAGAGGCATCATATTTGCATCTAAATTCCTCATAAACTATGCATCTGTCTCAGACTACGGGTGTTGCTTGATGTTAGACGAATTTGGTTCCTATCGGTACCTGTCACACAGTTGACACTATGACAGGCAGCTTTACCACATATTTTTCACCTATTTTTCTGTAAAAATGTCATATGGTTGATATAAATAAATAAATAAAAATTAAATTTAAACATATATAATACATTAAAATAGATAAAATATTGTAGTAAGTATAGAGGTAGAGTTAAGAAGCAGTTTATAGTTATATAAATAATTTAAAGAGTACTTTCACTGTTTTAACCACGAAAAATATGTGAAATTAATGTTTATTAATTATGCAAGTTTAGTGAACATATCGAAAAAGGAATAGTTATTTTTTTTTTGCATAATTACGGTTAGTATAATAATTAATTATGTGATCTTTATATCTCTATGTATTCAAATGTTTTTGAACAACAAGAAAAAACGTTTTAAATAACTATTTATATTGTTATTTTAGATCGAGTCAGCATCGTTTGGAAATTTCCTTTTTTAGACGCTAGACACGTTCTTAGTTGTACATTGCAGACATTGCATCGATATTTGTAGACAAAATATCTGTATGGAAACTCTCTATGGTTAGGAGAGAAATACATAGGCCTTTGAAAATACCTCTATAGCCACGTCAGGTGGTCGGCGGAGGAAAATAAACGTTTAGACAGAGATTTTACCTTCGCAGCTTCAGAATAAACAGCTGTGATATATTCGTTTGTGCATGCAATGTTCCGGTCTATATTTTGGCAGCTTAAGATATAGCACGTAACTACGACATCTCATAGATTTTGAAAGCTCCAACGTAGCTTGGTGAATATAGTCGTTATGTTTTCTTAAAAAAGGCGAAAACATTCTCCCCTTTTTTTTAATGTATCATTTCGTTTTATCTTTCGTGTTCTGAACTGAAGTATCTGTTATGATAAATATTTTTACTGATAAATTTATTGATATAAATAAATGATTACTTTAATTTAATTTTTATTTAAAAACGTAATAAGAAAGTGCCGATGTAGGGAAGCTTTGCAACATGTAAAGATTTGATGAATGTTATCGTTGAATGTACGCTGTTTCAAATACTATACATAGAAGGAAGATATGAAACTATTTTAAATTTTCATCAGCTATGTTGTAACTTTGTGGAAATTGTGAGATGATAGCGTGAAGTGAAAATTTATAATTTGAGAAAAAGTTGGTTACCGCAAATATTTTGAAATTTACAAATTATATTCTAAAAAGTGATGATTGTTTATATTATTTAGGTAAGAATTTTTCATTCCTTAACAATTCTTCAAGCTATATCGTCATCATTTAATCGTCGTCAATAAATAGTCGTTTACTGCTTGTCGATACTGTTTCTAATTTGTAACAAAGAAATTCTATCTGATCGTCTTTAATATTTTACCTAAAAATAGATTTTGCGGCCGAAATTGCAGTTTTCTCCTTCGTACTGATTGTATTTATTTATGAGCGAGCTTATAGAGTACATTGAACCAGCCTATTCATTTTCGTATGGCTTTCATATGAATAGGATTCATTAATGGAAGTTTTTTAAACTAGAATACTTAACAAGCAAAAGGAACCACTTTCGCTAGTAAAGCATTCTATGCCCTTTAATATTTTCTAAGGTAAATTTTCCGTTATGTGTTTTTACATCACAAAAGTGAAATATAAACAGAAAATATAATAAACTAATTAAAATAACGGCTTAACTTACGTGTTTTCCGTGTACGTACCGATTAGTTTCAGACCCGTCGGGGGTCCTTCATCAGGGCGAGTGTGAGTGAATTACTGGGCTTGATTCGCGGTCGCGTCGCGCCGTATAATGCGTGCCAGAGTCCGCAACTGCGGGCAAAAGCGACTCGACAGGGCGGGGGGCGCGGGGGGCACGTTGGTCACTGTGTGCGATGGCTGATGAAAAGCTCGAAGCCGAAGCGTTTATGTCGCTCGTGGTGTTAATGTTTTTCATCGTGGTGTTAATGTTGTCTCTACGCAAGAATCCTGATATCCTCATTTTACCGGCAGATAAGGACAACGCAACTGTCATAGTAGACACAGTGGAGTATGAGCAGAAAATTTCACAGCTTGTTAGTGATACCCGAACTTACTACAATGTAAACTACAATCCGACGTCTCGTATAACCTCCAAATTAAACGAGATTCTATCCACGTTGCCTGGTGAGGAGAAAAAGCAGTTGCGTCCCGTGAATCCAACACCTCCAAAAATATAATATGGACTACCAAAGATACACAAACTCAACTGGCCCTTACGTCCTCTTGTAACTCAAATTGATTCACCGACTTATAAAAGCACCCGTCGCATGGAAAATATGTTGCATATAGTGACCGGAAAAACCAGCAGCTTTGTAAGAGACTCGGTACATTTTACCCATCTGTTGGAGAATGTCAAAGTTCAAGACGATGAGATAATGGTCAGATTCGATGTTACATCTCTTTTCACAAATGTACCCGTTAGAGAAGCCATAGATATAATAAAACAACTGTTAATCGCGAATAATTTTACTAACTGAGTCACTCACACTCGCCCTGGTGAAGGACCCCCGACGGGTCTGAAACTAGTCGGTACATACACCGAAAACACGTGAGTTAAGTCGTTATTTTAATTATTTTTTTAAAAAATGTCTCACGAAAATTTTATTAAGAAAATAGGATCTCGTCTTTTTTCTACTACAGTTTACTGGAGAAAAATAATGGGGATTCTTGCCTTTTTTTACAATTTTAAAGTATATTAAGCGCATAGTTCACCTGGGGTTATAACGTAAAATTAACGAGACTAAAATGGACAAAGAAAGCTATTTTAATGTAATTTATATTATAACCTAGGTTTTTTTTAATTCCTATTTTCAGAGGCGTGCCTTACAGGTTTTTTTTTAGTTCTATGGTCATTTCCGGTTGAATAGGCTGTTACTATTATAGTTTAAAAAAATAAACGGATAAGTACATATTTCAAACCATAATATTTTAGGACGATTTTTCAACATTTATTGTAGTCGTTCGGCGTCTGTGCCGACAGAACATAGTTCCTTGAAAATAATATTTGTGCGAACAGAGCGAGACTAATAATTCCCAACGAATAAGTATCCGCGGAATCTTCACGTTTAAACTTACTCAGTAAGTAGAATAATTAAACCCTTATGTAACTTACTTTTAGGTTGAAAATATGTTTTCCACAAAATTATTATTATTATTTATTCGTCATAAGAGTAACACAGTGACCCAGAGTGGGGTTTGGCCCTTATTGGTGAACAATTCACGAACAAAACAAGTCTCAACTTTTCTCGATACCGACGAGAATGAGTTCAAGAACATCTGAACTCTTGTCTTGAATTCAGAGGTCTCCGAAGTCCTTCTCCGCTTCATCTTTTTTCATTACAAATACTTCTACCAGCATACGCATGCAAAGTATGTATAATATTAATGGACGTACAGTAAGGATTTTTGAAATATATCAGACAATAAAATTGACTAAAACGTAATGAAGCATAGTAAATACTATAACACGCACTGAAATTATTTATCACCAACAAGCACTGCCCTTCTTTTGATTCAAATACACGATGTTCTTTTTTATGATATTGATTTTACTTTAAATTTATTTATTTAGAAAAAGAGAGATTTTAAATTCATTTATTAATTATTTTCATAGAAGTGTATTGTATCGGGAATTAAACGTATAGTAATATGCGCTGATTCTTTTAAATTCTTTTAAAATTATATAAGTACTATGAAAATAAATTCCAAAGCAAACATAGAACGTGTTATAAATAAATCATATATCTCGCAGCAAAAGAGAACAAACAACGTCGCGGTGTTCAGCAGAACGCTTGTAACAATATTTTGTTCAAAGCTTTCCCTCCAATACACATTTTAATACGGCATACGACGCGTAATGTATTAGATACTCAGTTACGAGTGTGTTTATTACAATCACTGAGTATTTTTTTAAAAATCGTACAACCGTTCATTAAATTTAATAAAACTTACTTATATCATAAACATAAGAAAAAATACACGTGTATCTACTTGATGGAACAAAAAAGATTTAGTAAGAGAGACCAAAAGAGAGAGCAAGGGAGATGGAAGAACGAGTCCGAAAGAAACTTACAACTATATAAATTTAGCAAATCGTGTACTACAGATTTTTCTATTACACCAAACACCGGTCTAAAAATTATGGTTCCGAAATATTGTTTTTATTTATGTGCACTAAATTTTATTATATACTATGCACATATACATTTAAAAACATAATATATAGTGGTAATACCGTATTAAAATCAGTTGCTGGTTGAGAAGGAGAGAGGAAAACGGATAAACAGACAGACGCATATTTCTTTAATATATCCTTTTATGTATAGACTTTCGCTGCTCTAGATTTGTACGTAGCGCTTTGAAAATAAGTACATATAAATGTCACTGTCCTTTTCTTCACTTGTCTTCTTTAATGTAACGAAATTTGCCTTCACGTGACGCATAATTGAAATTTTACTCTCGATTCTAGTTCACTAAGGAAATAAAGATATGGTATATCAAGCTTTTAAAGAATACATTGTAAGGCTTAGAACTCTAAATAATTATGCATGTAAGTACTTTTTAAAGTTATACCTAACATTACTCTACATATGCAACATTGAGATCTTTTAAAGGGTCGTCAACTTGGAAAAAACGCAACGCATTACGCCGATTAAAGGCGATCCCCAGCGCGCTCGGTGGATAAAAAAGTTTGCCGCGCGAACAAATTTCTCCTCCATAACGTCTGTAGCACACAGCCTCGAAAGCGGAACGGAACCGACGGAGGACTTTTGTGAAACGATACTGAAAGCTAAGTATAGCATGTTAAGATACTTATTGTTCTTACTTAATCTCTGGTGGCTAACTTAAGCTTAAATTTGTAGTAAGTTAACAGCACGCACATAAAATGTAAGGCCATAAATACTTAATTCTCAAAAAGAATTTTCACAATATGTATATACATGTGTATACATACGTAGCATTACAAATAGTTTTACATTAAAGGTCTACGATTTCCTTCTTATACATTGATTTAATGTATGTTATTTTATACTACTATTGTTATTACTCATAATATGGGTTTCAGTGTAATAGTTATATTTTTTAAAAGAGAACCAAAACTGTGGTTACTTACGTTTTTGACTATTGAGACTCTATAATATGGTGTAAATAAACTCCCAACTAAATATCTATCGACAGCTTTTCCTCTGTTTCCTTTTAAATATATTCACGTTATTAAACAGTTGATGTACTACTAGGAAATTATTCATCTGTTAGTGTATCATAAAAGAGAATATAAATTATTAGACAAAATTATTCTGGTCTATACATACATAAGCTTTAGATGTTAGAAGAATACATTTTTATCGGAATATGCTACTGACATTATAATCAGCAATATATATGCGAGGTAGCAAAACCATTTTCAGACCGTTATGGTTGCCCTGGGGACTTATTACACAGTAAACGTTTACGAAATATGTTTCACTTCGTGTTACTATGTGAATTTATGCACATTAGATACTGTCTTTCAAACATAAATAAATGAGAAAAGTGTACTGAAAATATATGTATACAATAATATAATAAGACGATTTATAACATTTTATGTTTTATCCTCTTTCAGCTTAAAAAGACCTTCAAGCGTTAATTTATCTGATTTTTGAAAGTTAAAAAGTGAATCACTCAATTATGATAATATTTTATGATAAAATATAATTAACTAAACTATTAGTAAAAATATCAATTATGTGTGTTAAATTCAATTATATCTGCGCATGTATACAAGAGAAAGACTGGTGGAATATGGTTTTCTATTGCTTCTCAGTTTAAATAAGTAATAAATAACAACGTTTTCAATAAAGAAAAAAAAGAGTGCATACTTTTAAATCAAATGTTCTGTATCTTTTTTTCTAAATTAATGCCTCTCTAGTATTGAATCTTCAAAGCCTGGAACGAATTAAAAAGTCCGAAGGAATTTTTTATTTTCAAGTTTCGTACGAAAATGTATCCTAAGATTTCCCACGAGCATATAACGTGGTGTGATAATAATATTTTAATATCTACAGTATTGAAACAACTGTTTTCAATTGCTTCCCAAAACATAGTTAAAACGGCAATTTAAATACACAAACTTTTCGGGCACCCGTTAACGCATAATTGTTTTAGCAATTTCCAGCGCTTGTCAACGAATTTTGTTAATGTATTTTGTTACGTTTTAGAATTATGTGTGTAATATTAATGTTGTAAGCAAAAGAACTTTGTTGCCGTTTCTGGAATATATGTTAATATTATAATTATACCATATGTACATCAACGATATATAACAAACTGTTATATACATATTTATAGTAGTAGAAAATTGAAGAAGTTTGATATTAGTATATTCAACGTAAAGGTAATATCCATTCTGGTCTCTAACATACAACACAAGCAAGAAGATTATATAGAGGCAGATGATAAAAATAATTAAGTTAATGAGAAAACGTCTACGTTACTCATTTTCCGCGCCACTAACTTTACAGAGAATTACAACGAATCTTCAAACGTTGATAAAATCAACAAACGACCATTGCACGACTCTCTAGCCTTGATTCGCTACTTGTATATTAATTCACTTTTTTTTTGAAAATAATCAGAATACTATGACATAATAAAATAAAGTCATATTTTATTTATATTTAAAAGGTATAATAGTAGAATTGTCACAAGAAATTTTTTATACTTTACATATAAATAACATGACGTGACACTTAACATAATAACTGACCGGTTGGCGCAGTAGTAAGAAACTTGCCTTTCAAGCCGCAGGTCTTGGGTTCGATTGTCACACAGGACAAACATTCGTGTGCATGAACATGTCTGCGTATCTTGAGTCTGGATGTAAAGACCACCGCCTGCGAAGCCTGGCTATTATAGCACATTTCCCCCTATATATAAGACGCCTATGTCCAGCAGTGAACGATCATAGGCATAGGTAGGTAGATAGGAAGTAACGTGAGAAACTATAATATTACAAAAGAAATATACTATAATTTTTTTAACAAAAATAATATGAATTCAAATTTAATAAGTTTGTCTATAATTCCTAAAGTAATTTATATCCACGGCAAGTCTCATTACAAATCCATTAAACCTAAATAGAGCTTGTCCTAAGTCTACCAATATGTCAATTTTCAGCATATCTTCGGAACCCAAATTTTATGGTTTTCAAAAATTCATTTACGAATGTAACCTATGCAACAAAAAAAATAATTAGAAGAAATGAAAACGAATTAAAAACCTCCTTTTTTTGAAGTCGGTTAATAAAGGGTATATACAAACTATATTCGGTGTATTTTTACGGATTAGTTAAATTTGTCAAATGACCTCCTTCTAAATAAAAATTAAACAAAAAGGTAATAATTCCTTAGTACAAAGTTGAGCGACCAAATATGAAAACATCATATAAATATCTTTAACGATTGATAAACAAATAATAAAACGTACCACAAACTCCATTTAATTCATGAAGAAATTCGTGATATTCTTAAATTTTCTGGAAAACAAAGTGAAGGTAGTAAAACGCGAGTTTACGGCCAACCAATATCAAAGTTTAAGTGGTTATAAAGTTTCTATACGCTTCGCAGTTACAAATTGAAGAATACAAACTGAATCGTGCCAAGCGTAATTTAGCTTAGTCCCTTTATTGCGGGCATTGGGTAATAACTTTAAAATCAGGCAAGAGCTTATTTTATTGTTGTTTTTAAACTTACTGAAAGATTAAATTTTTGTTAATTTGTCTTATATTGACAATATTATAATATGTATCATTGACGATTGAGTGGGTTAATGCATAAATTATAGGTATATTTCCTGTTGTACTGTTTATATTTCGCGTTTTATCTCAGAGAAAATATTCGTAAAGTGAATGACAGTAAGAAAAATGTTTAAAGGCAACGCTTATGCAGCGAATATGTCTAAAATAATATAGAATAAAATTTGCTTGTGTTCAAATACACTCGTGCTTTTACAGCTACGAGTTTAGACAGTGTACCAACCTATAGGTATATCTTACAAAACTTACCTACTTTGATGATGAAACATCATAAGGTAAGTACGCTTAGTGGGTTGTTAGAGAATTCTGCATGTACAATATATACATACATGATAGATATAATTTATTAGTATTGTGTTAAATACCATATACATAAAAGTTATTTTTTGATAACATTTAATTCAGTTTCAGACATTAGTCAACATTAACCAATACTACTCTCATGGATTAGTTTATGATTGAGATGTTAGACTTACTGACAACAACAGATCTGTCCAAGGCCGCCGAGATCTTAGATCGCTTCGGCGGACGCTCCATGGAGGGACTGGGTACAAGGGCCCCCGAGAGGGAACCTCGGCTTGGGCTGTCACTCAATACGCGTTTAACATTCCGATTCGAGGGTGCCCGGGAGGGCCGAGCCTCGGCTCGATCGGATGCTGTTATCTGATTAGCACCTTTTTTTTTTTTTTTTTTAAATAACTAACACCACTTATG
>DWLR01002258.1:0-15889 GCA_018246295.1 Papilio alexanor hazarajatica | reverse complement strand
GGTCCTTCAAGAAGAGAGCGTATCTTTTCCTTAAAAGCCGGCAACGCATTCGCGGTTCCTCTGGTGTTGCGAATGTCTAAGGGCGGCGGTGATCGCTTGTTATTGGGCGACCCATTGCTCGTTTGCCCCCTTGTCATATTAAAAATAATAATAATAAGAGGAGTTGACATCTAGCAATCTATCAGAAATACCTTTATCCAGTAGTAAACATCTTTGAGTGATGATCTAATAATACATTTCAAACATTAATCCAAAAGCCACAGGCTATTAAATTATATTGACATTGATAAGTTTGCGTCTGGACTACTTGGTCTGTTTTATTTTACTTTTTTATAATGTGATTTTAACATTAACCATATTTACTAATAGGCCTAGACCTAGGTTTTATGACTCAAATGAGACATTTGCTAGTAATGTAAATGGTGAACTAGTATAAGTTAAGAAGATACTAGTATAAGATTGACTCAAATTATTTTTTGTTTTTAAATTTTCGATACAATCACAGACCCACGATTTATTATAAACAATATAATATTTAACAATTTCTTGTCCGTAATATTTATATTAGTTATTAACTTCTCAATCTAACAATCGAACAAACGTACTGTTGGACAGACAATGACCACATACGACCGCTTGAGAACGGCAAGGTTTTTTGTGTGAACGGCCTCGGCTACGGCTGTTTCGATAGGTTTGAATATTGTTTTAGACTCTCAAGTTCAATGGTTGATACTAATATGTGACATTTGATATAATAACAAAATGTAAACTCTCACGTTTATTATAATTCTGTTACTTCTACGTCTCCTTATAAATGTTTAAGAAACAAAGACGTCCGTGTTGTAGCTTTGCATATATTTAATCGAAGGTTCTTTCGATTAAATATTTGCAAAGCTCTTCTCTGAAGACGTTTTTCAAATGATAATATTTAACTTAAATAGAAAGTTTCCCAGACTTTGAATCGAATTTTATAACCACTAAAACCCTTCATTTATTTACAATGCCCACTCGACCTGTGTAATACCACGACCTCATAGAATACAGGCGTAAAGTAGAAGTATTTTGTTTCTACTGAGGGGTAAAGTGCCGGAGGCCTAATTTAAGTTCTTATCAGAAAAGAGTGGAAAGGAAAAGAGGATTTGACGGGGAGGGGAATGGATGAGTGAGGGAAATATCCATTCTTCTGTCCATTCCTCTACTAAAGGTAGGCAACGCATCTGCAACTCGCAAATGCTTATTGCAGTTGTCTATGGGTATCGGTCAGGTGACCGCTTGCTCGTTTGCCACCTTGTTCTGATGTTAAAAAAAAAACTAGTAGTTGCTTTTAAATAAAAACGAAAAGTTTGAAACTAACTACTTAAATTCAACTTTGTTGAGTGTTCATATAAAAAATTACTTAAGGCGAATTACGTTTCGATACCTTCATCTCCCTGCCGTATTCTCACCTACATGAGGTCGGCAAAATATGTTATGTATAAATATGCACTACGCTTCTATATTCTCCTGGACTCGACTTTAGTCCAAAGTGCAATTGGTTTTGGTTTTACATCCGGCCGCCTGTCTGACGCTAACCCTCTTTCGGAATATACTTACAAAAGGTACTTAATATGATGTAAACTATAATATTTTACTCGAAATAGTACCATATATACAAAATTATATCCGCTCATATAAGTTCCAGTTGTTTTGGGTGGATTGATTCTTTTTTCTTTTCTTTCAAAAGTTGAAGTTTGACCGACAACCCAAAGTTCACCTGATTCTCCAATATCTTTTGTGCAAATATTACGAATACATAATATAGATTTGTCACTGCAGCAACAGAAGATGCAAGCAGCTCAACATTAGACTCGGATTCAATGGATATTCCCATCCGTGCGTAGTTGCAGATCTGCTTCCACAAACCAAAATCAAATGCACAGTCATTTTTTTCCGCTGATAACTTATGTTGCTACATGATATGCTTATTATCATCAAATAAGAAAGACTTATAAAAATTTAATTAAAAGGCATTTGAACACATTTACATTTTGATACCTTGTTCTTATTTTCGTTCGTTAAACTATCTTTTTTATATCTTTTCTTTTGTCTCAACAAGTTAAGAACTATATATAAAAATATATACGCAACAGACAGAACCTATAGGTATAAAAGTTCACTAAATAAAAATGCATCAGACGTTATGTTAAAAACAGGTGGTACAGCAACAAGGCCGCGAGGCTGTCTGTGACGTCATCGGCGTGACATGGACATGTACAAGCTCACTGTGGTAATGTGTTGTTGCATCTTCATACAAGTTTATACATTACTTTAGTATAGCCATTTTGATAATGTGTTTGATCGCATTAGAATATACCGTGATGTAATGGCGTCGGATTTTGCAAACAAGCTATTGTGAAGAAGCGAGTGTACTTCCTCCTTAAAGGCCGGTAACGCATCTGCAGTTCCTCTGGTGTTGCGGATGTCCATGGGCGTCGGTTCAACAACACCGTATTCGCTTAAATTAAAGTATAATAAGATGATAATAAGACAAGGCTTTTTACATTGTTAAAGTATTTTTAGTTAACACAATAAGTATTTGTCAATTAAAAGGTCGTTGTTTGTGTTTTATTGTTAATTTAATTTTAAAAATTACTGTCGTATTTTCAATTTATTTTTGTTCAATTATTTGCATGTTTTTTATAATCTATATAGTTAATTACTTGCCAGTAATTTTTTTTTTAATTTTTTGGTATTTCTTTTTCGATGTTGAATCTAATGTCTGAAAGTGGCGAATGGAAATGAAGTGGTGTGGAGGATTTTAAAAGTCAAAATTAATATGTGCAATACATTAATACATTGACATGGGCAGGGGTAAGTTTATCATCAGGGGAGTTCCCCCATTTGTCTCATCGGCTCATATACAAATAACCATAAAATATGCTAATGAGTACTCATAGTAAGAAACTAATTCTGCTAATTGAGTTGACCTAAACCATTGATAAGATTGTGATATAACTTTGGTGGACTGCCCTGAAGATGCCCCCGATATTAAAAAAAAAGGATTTTTCTCATACTAATATGTTTTTTTGCACTTTGCTTAGGTACGGATTTGACTTTTTTGATTTTTGAAGTGAAACTTCTTTAGAATCGTTGTGATTTCAAACTCGATGAAACGAAAAAATAAGTCCATAGAGACACAAACACAGAAATGTATAGGATTCAGCCGGCGAGAGAATGAGATAGAACACATTAGACGTTCTCGGTCTCCTCTTTGAGCGACTCTTCGTAGCATCCCCACTATCGTCTACTAAACATTGTCCATGTGTATGCTCCTGTGTAGTGGGATAGTCAGTGTATCTATATCTATATCTTGCTTTCAAGTTTCACTTCTACCGTGTGTGACTTTTACATACACACACACACACACTTTTTATTTCTTTCTATTACTCTTCGCTGCGTTGAAACTTGTGCCGAGTCCAGCTAGTGAGAAATATTTTTCGTATGTTATACTTTTTTTTTTTTGTTTTACATTTCTTTGTTTTTTTTTTCTACATTTCGCAGTTTTATTTTTCTACTGTCAATGTTCATGTTAATTTTTCCATGTGAAATCCCTTGTTATAATTTTTCTTACACAAAAGAACATATCTTATCCTTCTTGTTTGTAATAGATATTGATTGCAATAATATTATTAAAATTACGCGAAAATTACTTCTTTTGTTGCGGTAGCGCCTAGCTTTTCAAAGCCGCAAAAGATTACGAAAATACTTTAACTATCAAAGTAATGCAAAGCACATGATATAAAGTGAATAACTTTAAATTCTTTTTCACTGAAGACTTTCCAAAATGACATTGTTTCATTTTAACTAGAAGGGGCTACACACACTGGTCGTTATTAAAGTAAAAGGTGAAATCATTATGGATATTTAGTGTTAACGATATTATAATGTTAAAAATTGGCAATTTACAAGCCGACTGAAATTTGAAATAACGATAATTATATTTGCAAATCCGTATTCAGGCAAATACAAATACAACATAAATAAATACTTTGTTGTTTTTATTTTTCTCCTTTATCTATCACGTAACATCAGGAAATTCTAAGCAACTTCTGTCACTTTGATGTTTTTTTCGACTTTGCTGAAACAAATACGAAAATTTTCTCAACGTCAATATTAAAATCTAAGACGCTTTGATGTGAATAAGTTTCAAATAGTGTACAGATATGATGTCCGAACATTTTTTTTTCTGTATCTTATTTATCTACAGAATAAGCTGTTCAAAAATTAATTGCAGATAATTAAGACAGGGATCCTGGTTGAAAGGATAAATGAGAAAAGAGTACCTACAAAAAGGTTATTTTAGTGGTTAAAAGATAGACATTATAAAGAAGTCCTGTAAGAGAAAGAACCTTTTGCTTATAACAAAAACAGCTACGCTCTTTCGGTGCAAGGAAACTTTTGCAATTACCTACACCGTTAGATTTATGCCGCCACTCAAACGCCACGAAAAGTTATTTATTCGCCTCAATAGACTTCTTTGAATAATATCGTCCCACTTTATTCGATCTTTTATGTTCCATATACAGCGGCGAAATGACAATAAAGGTTTATATAGGATTTTCCTCGCCGGTAACTGATAAACTTCGTCGTGAGAAAATAACCAAATGCAGTATTTTATCTGAAAGTTTTACAGGATTTTTGTAAAAGTTCGTGTTACCTTAGAGGAATTTTTAATTATTGGAATAATGTAGCTTAAGTACTTTAAGGACTTTCAGTTTTTCAGTGTCTTTCACAAACCACTTTTTTTGGAATTTAAGACAATATTCAATAATATTACAGTCGCTTGCATATTTTTGTATGCGTTGAATTACTAATTACCGATTAATTTCTCGCTAGCACGGCACAGTTTAATATTTTTAACCCTATAGAAAATTAGTGGCAGTAATATCTCTTTGAGCTTAACAAGAGCAAGGCTTAAGACCCGTATCAAAAACAAAAAATATTAACACGACCTTATATTTCACATTAAACTTGCACCTAAAAAGTATCTGATTATTCGTAAAAAAAGCCAGTAATATTACCGGGTCTGATAAACGAGGCACAACATTAGAAGGCGCCTCATCAAAATGCAGTAAACGTTGGGGGGCGTGACAGGACGGGGGTGTAACGCGGTGCTTTATTAACTTCACGTTCGTAATTTACAATGCTTCAAAGTTTTTAAATTATCACGAAGAAAAATAAGGAAAGAAAACTTATTACGAAAAAGAGATGTGGTTTTGCATTCATTGTGTGTAGTAGTAGATTACTACTACTACACACAATGAATGCAAAACCACATCTCTTTTTACCAAACCAAACTTTTTACCAAATACTTTGTTAGCGTATTAACGCTAACAAAGTATTTGGTGATAAAAAATAAAATGGCTTTGATTTATATGAAGTGTAATATTATTGTCATGTTTAAAATGCGGTTTCATTGCACATCCATAGGTCTTCGGAAATTTTACAAGTCTTATTGCTTTATCTAGTTGAATGGTAATTACTCGTTTATTCCATCGTTACATACGAGTATAATCATATAATCATTACTAGCCAAAACCCAGCATGTGATGCAATGCTACGTAAAGTAAAAACTAATAAGTTAAAATAATATCAAAGCATAGTGCAGAAAATATCATTAAAAACGTAAAAAGTTTATACATATAGATTGGGGCAAAAACTCAACGGTTTAGGAACGCCTCGAGGACAAACAAACATCGATTTTATATTCATAAAGACAATATATGGATGATCTATTAAATTGGTCGCCGACGTTTTTTAATTTTTAGTATAATTTCGACTATACTTTAACCTTAATATCTCTTAGAAAATGCTAATGTTTGTAGTTTGACTAATGTACTGAAACATGTCGCTGTGTTTATCCTGAAGTAGGCGTATATAAAAAAATTTTCAAATGATTTCGTTTTTAAGACATACACGCCATTTTATTCAAATAATGCTAATAATGCTAATAAGCTTATAATGTGCGAAGTGATGTCTAATGTATGCTCCTAATTGAATCACTTTAGACAGTAACGAGAAAGTGATCTTACGTAATGACTTCATTACAAGGTGTTTCGATGTTTTATCATTTAAACTACTTAGCTCATTATAAATTAGATATTTTAAGTATTTGAAATGATTATTATTCTGGCATAATGAGGGTTGTGATGTGTTCAATTATCCTAAACCGTTATCCTAGGTGAGCGACGGAACGCGACGGAACGCGACGGAACGCGACGCTGTGCGGAGCACTACCATGCGACATATTGCGACCGTACATACTTAACACGTATGCAACGCCTTCTTGGCATGTTTTCGTTGTCAACAAACACCCCCCCCCCCCGTCGCATTGCCACTTTTGTCGTTTACTTGTAAGATATTATGTTGGGACACCACACAGGAACTGAATACCACTTTTTCAATTTTTTACTTTAAAGACAAACAGTGTAACTACAGTTCCTCTGATCTTGTGGCCGTTCATAGGCAGTGGTGATCTATTAACATTAGGCATCCGCTTCTCCTTTACCCCCCATTATCATATAAATTGTTCCGTATTGAAATACTCAAATAAATCATAATTCTTCTGGATATTAAATAATGTTAGATGTTAGTTCATAAATATCCTAATTTAACGTACAGTTGTCAGTATGTATGTCTTTTAATCGATAATGTAATAACTGACTATTAAATAATAACAATAAACGTATAATAATAATTTAAAAAAAATGCGAGACAACGCAATTTATTAAATAAAGAAATGGACATTTTCGACATTTTCTTCTTATCGGAACATAAAACATTCTTCTAAATTTCTCTTAATCATAGAAACTTCTATTTTGTTTTGGACTCTTGCTTTCTACGTATTAGAGATGCGTTTTTGTTCAAATCAACTGTAGTCAAAGCCAGATCTCTAGCCTCTAATGCGTCAGTTAAGCCTTGACTCCACTGTGAATCTAAAAAAATGATTGCGTTGTAAGTAAACGATTGCGAAGTAATTAAAAATTAGTGTCACTAGCAGATGTAGAAGCAGATGAAGTGCCTAATCGTTTCAGCCGTTCAAAAAGTAGATATTAATAGGCAAATAACAGTAATCTCTTATTTGGGATGAAGAATCAATAGTCTTCATAAAGAAGAAAGGCACTGATAGGTACACTCACCAACAAAAAGTTTCTCTAGTAAATCGCATCGAGCCTTCTGCACATCCAGTACGTTAGTCTCGTAGTAGGCTTGTAGCTGATTCATGCGCTCCATTGCAGCCTCCATCTGCACTTCGCGAGCTCTTCTCGATGCCTCTGCCATTTCTGGTGTTATTACGATGCTGAACAAAATAATAAAATAAAATTTTCAAACTACTGTAACGAGTGATTTTACAGTGGCGCTATCTAGGACACTGCACACGTTTCACAATCATTAAATATACAAATACGAAAGACACAAACTGTTAAAAAAATATTATGGTAAAATAAATATTACAACATGTACACTTGACTGGATAAAATCTTTTATGTATAACTTCAACTGCAAGTTGACGCGTCGTTGTGACGTTCGACTGTACTTTCGTGCAGTGACGCCCCTTGTCATGCATACAGCGCATGCGTGAGATTTCACGGTTCTTCGAGAAAATTAAGTTCTGCGCAGGTTCTACTTTCGTGTCTCGACCTATATACATTGCTTTAAGTAAACTCCTTTAGAACTTTAAATGGCTAATACTTATAAGTAAATACTGAATTTTTTCAATAAGTTTATTTTTTATTTACCATTCATCTTCAGTTTTCTCTCTAGCACATAAATGTATAAATTCCAAGGGCTTAAATTTGTCTTTCAATCCATCTGGCATAGTCAGGAATTTAACTCCATCCTGAACTTCAAAGTTCTTACTCGACATCTTAGTTTCATCTTTTTTAGTTTCAATGCCTACAGCTGAAACTTTATCAGTAAATGTTACTACCGCTTTATATTGAGTGAGCTTCAGTCTCATATTTATAGTTTGCTTTTATTCCGAAAACAATACGATTGTTTGTCTCTGTGTTTGTTTTACTGGGTGTAAAATAAAAATATATACCAGGACTACTCGAGGCTGGAGTTGGTAGTTGTCGGCTTGACTGTGCGTCTGGAAAAGAAATAAAAAGCATTTTATTTCCGTGATTATCGTCTTCGTTGTCACTACAGCTCTATAATCGTAGGTAGGCCTGGCCAAGTAAATTTTTAAACTAATTTCCTTCACAAAATGCTAAAGTTATAAATGTTATTAAAATGTACCTTGGCTTTCTTCAGTTAAAATTATATCGGACATCTGAAAAATCGTTTACTATTATATTGTAACGTCTCTTATAAAATCGTACATGTATTAAGACACAAAACGTGCAACCTCATTGGACTTCCCATCTATATTTTCGGTAGCATGTGGAGTTGGAATGTCAAGATATTCTTCTCGAAACTTCTTTCTAAGAAGAGAATATTAATTGAATTATTTTCAATATACATAAACAAATGTCAAGTAATATGTTAGTTATCTCTTAAACGGATATGGGTATAGCTATACAGAATTATAAAGAAATTATTTGTACAAATGGAAATATATATTACACTTCTCAAAAAATATCAGTGCAGTAAGGACAGTGCGTATCATTCCTTTTCAACCAGACGCACTAGGATGACTTATTCGAAATACCTACATTTGTAACTAGAAGCTGAAATTTATATTTGTCTCTGCTGAACTACAAATGTCTTGGATAATTTTCCATCAGCGAGAAAGATATAATTTTACAGTGCTCATCAGCGATAAGCATCGCGCGTCGATAGTGAGTATACCGCTGCGAACGTGTTAAGCTATAATTTAATCCTTTCCATTTATTCCTTTGATTGTAGTGAAAGATATGTAAAGACTACATCTTTCTTACATAACCAAGTAAACTTTTTGCGTTGCTTAAATATACAATTTTATTTCGTGTACCTAGCTCTGGCGAGTGCATGACTCCACCATAGCATGCTCGTCATCAAGTTAGTATAGTCGTACTTTGACTTCTTTATTACCTAATCTTTGCTCCTCTAGAGTTCCTGCCAGGTTCCTTCGCGTCCCAGGACCTCGCTGCGGCAACGAACTCTTGGTCTCTGGAATCGTCGCGGCGCGCCGTCGTCCCCGACTCGATGGTCAGAGAACATTCCAATTCTACGTAAGAGTCGCCAGGAAGCAGTTCGTTAACCCTCGGACTGTCCATTTTGTCCCTTAAGCTTGATTGAAATGATTGCTGTAATTATGATAAACTGACGCTTTATTAAATAGTTTTCTAAGTAATTATAGACATATGTTATTTCTGGGATATTGATCACATTTTTTGTGTATGTTTGAATGGGTCCCGGGATGATTTAGGTTCACAATTTGATCGAGTTGATTTCTAGAAAGGAAAAAAGCTGTTACGAATGACGGCCACTTCGGAGCTCGACCAATGTTTTTCCCCGCACTTATAATGTACTAAAACACCTTTGGTAAATAATAATAATAATTTAAAGGCGCTCTTTGAATGTAAAATATAATTCTCCTATTATCTAATTTTGCAAAGAGCGGTACAAATATAGCATTATTAAATTTTCTACTTGACCTTATCTTTCAATGTTTTCTTGTGATCTCTGTAACCCGATTGGTTTTGAATATCGATGACTCGTTTCCATTGCGGTATGGTAAGTGACCACCCTTTTGGTGCTCTTACCCTGACAAAATAAATATATCAATTAGCAAAACTATCCAATCTGAAATCAAAACTATATTTTTTTTCACGTAGCTTTGTCTAATAATTTCAGAAGAATCAGAAAATAAATTAATGTGAAGATAGGGAACACCGCCATCTTTTCAAAATTGAGGTACCTTATACATGTTTATACTATTACATTAATTGTACTTTTTAAGTCGATAAACTCAATGGTTATGTGAATTCTACGTTATAAAACAAAAAAATATTATAAAGTCTTACTCTATAATATACGTTTTCAAATCCCTAGTTAAGCTGGAATCCCGTAACTAAAAAATAAAATTTGCTATTTTTTTAAAATTGTTAAAGCTTTAAAAACTACCCTACATATTATGTTATTAAAAATGTGGAGAAAAAAAATCTACACATAGTACGTTAATTTACATTGTAAAATTCCAGTCCGGAAATGACTGACATCTCTATTACATCAGCAATTTTCAGTCATCCTCCTAATAATTTAAGACATTGCTAATACATATGACTAGCTTGCTTCGTTGAAATAATATTATTTTAATATTTTCAATGTTAAGATGTTTTAATAAGTTTAGCTGCAAGTTGCCGCGTCGTCATTATTAAATTCGACTGTACTTTCTTGCAACTATAGCGCAAGGCTGGAATTTCGCGGTGCGCTTTATCGTTTCATCGACACAATTGAGTCTTGCGCAGGTTTAACTACCTTGTCCGGGGCTGTACTCAAATTGAACTGACCTTAAAAGTAGACCTGTGTTTCAGAGTATCACTTAAAGGTTTTGGACCTTTTACACTGCGTTGCGTTCGAAGACTCGATTCACCAGGAGGCTAAAAAAAGTTATCACATATACTTAAAAGGTGTTTTTATCTCTTTAGAAATTTAAATAATTTCGAAATATTCCAAATAAACATTCAATTAAATTTAACATAATTTTTTGGAATCGATTTCAAAATGAATACAATTTCGTGATGAATTGAAAATTAATTTGAAAAAAGCTTTAACATACAACTTAAACTGATCTTAAATAACTGAAATAAGCCTCCAGAATTAGAATAGTTAAGTTTATTTAACTTAAGTTGGTTTAAAATTGTGTATTGAACTGATAGTTTTTATCAATTTTATTAAACTTTTCAATAAATGATTTACCGCATTTGCGAGTAAGATAGCTTTATGCGTTGGTTTCGGCTCTCCTTGTAATCTGATATACGGCCAGTACAGCTCTCCTCTGCCTGTGTATCTAGCTAGTTCTTCCATTGTACCACTGCGATTTCTAGTTTTTAATACCGCTTCCATTTCAAGCTGTTTGTTGAAAGAAATTTTAATTTCTAGCTATTAAGGTTTAAGAAGTCTTAGAAATACATATAAGGTGAACACGAAACAAAAAAATCTTTCTTTTTTTTACATTTTTTGTTTGTTTATTATTTGTTTTTTCTTTCTTTCTTAGAAAGTGGAAAGAGAAATAGAACTTACATCCGGAGTTGTAGCTGATGCTCTAAAACAAATCGTTTCTTGTTTTAGTACAGAAATTTGCAATCCACCTAAAATATTCCTTTGGTTCGGGACAAATATTTCGTCTATGTGTACTTTCATAGCGGACGGAACGAACAGCTCTCTACAACCATCGACATCGTTGTCACACACGTGGAAAATGTTGGCGATATTGGACATTACGTTCAATTGCCAATGGACCTCGGTATTAATGTTTAGCGGTTGTTTCAGAGATCCGTGACCGATTATAGTGTATCTACAATCACAAAATAGACATGCTTAAATAAATAAAATTATGTAATTTTATTTGTGTTCAAAAATATTTTTGGCTGATTATCGTAAAGTCAAATTCAATCTATTTATATAATTTTTTAATAAAATTTTATTACATTAATAAACTAATTAATTATTTTTAAGCAAATCCAGAAGTAACATTTATGCTTTTTTAATTTTTTTGACAGCCACGATCGCCACAAGTATCGGTCTCTTGCCAACGTGAAAAAGCGAACTCTAGCAATCCTGACCTTATTTTTTACTATTTGTGTAGCTATCTCACTGCGTGAACTCGAACCAAAAAATCACTTCTGTTAAGGGAAGTGCAGCCTCAACATCTCGATAAGTAAACATCAAAAAGTTTCTACAGTAAGCAGCAATAAATATTGCACCTCAACATTTACCACTTACTTTACAGAAAGTGGTAAATGTTGAGGTGCAATATTTATTAAAGTTCTTATGAACTTTTTGATCATCCTTAACTAAATTTTATACATCCTTTGCATGAAAAAAATATATCGGCAAAGTTAAAACTTACCCATTATTATTTGGATTGAAATTGAAAGTGAAATGAGTATTATACGTTTGTGGCAGCAGCTTCGTTGTATCGTTATTGTAAACTTCGATTACAGAATTCATTTTATTCGAGCCAACTATACTTTGCAAATCGAGATGAACTTTGGCGGGAGCATGACAATAGAATACCACTTGGAAGAACGGTACCCAGAGGCATTGAGGAGTGACAAAAGAAGAACCCGTGTACTGTTTCAAACCATACGTCCCGGTTAGTGCAGATGCCACAGAATAGGCGTTTTTGGTACCAGGGAACATAATAAAAAATTCATTCATCAATCCTGATAAAGCTTCGAGATTTCCAAAAGCGCTATCCATCAGCTGAAAAGAATTAATAATATAATAATTTATGTATGTTGAAGTAGCAGCAATCTACGTGACATATTAGTTTCATGAAAAATGCTTACTATTTTTTAAGTAAACCATAACACGCATTTTATTCTTATTAAGTACTAGCAACCCAGTTTCGCTCCAAAAGAAAGATATACGTATGGAAATAATAGAATAAAGCTCAGGTTACTTACTGATAGAGAAGCTTTCTACCGGTGAACGAATTCTTAAAATCGATTCAGTAGTTTTCGAGTTTATCCGGAACAAACAAATATTCTGCGTGATAATTATAATTTTGTTTTAAAGAATATTGACTTACATATTTCATAACCTCAGGTGTGACAGTATCTCTTGCTTCGATACATTTTCTCGCTCTAAATCCTCTCCAAAGCGCTTGTATCCTTTTCGCTGCTTCATGCCGCTTTATTGTCACATCCCTAATGGTTTTTATATGACCACACGATAAAGTTTCTTCAGCAGTATCGCAAACGGTTTGCGTAACGTACGATTCGGTAGCTGGCATATCTCGATGAGTCTGAAATCGATTTAAAAACATGTTTATTTTTATTTACCTAGGACCTTTCGTTTTATGTAATAATATTATGGTTTGTGTCAAACTCCAGCCAAAAGCTAGTTAACGTATTTAGGTTATTGCTACGAACATTTCCTAAAATTATAGCAATGTAATCGCTCACACTGAACAGAAATTTATGTTAATTTTGGGAGAGGGAAAGGGGGAGAAGGACTTGAAAAAGAGTGAATCTATAACGTTGTAATTAAAGCATTACGGTCATTTTTCTATCATCCTCACAGCCACATTATACTTTGTTCGTTTAATGTGCTACAAGTATTAGCTAATTTTAATAACTTAAATATTTGAGTAGTTAATCATATTTTACCTAAAGCACTTACAGTTTCATTATACTGCAATCTGTAAATTTCTAATTCCTCAGCTTCCGGCATAATGCAGTCACATGGGTCGTTAGCGAGCCAATTACCGGAGCAGACATAAGACGTTATGTTCTTGGATAATCCAAAATCAGGATCGTTTAGGTAGCGCTGTAGAAATATACAAACTAAACGATATTCGAATGGCGCAAGTTTTTTCTTGAGCGTTGCCTGTATCGCTTGACGAAACATCCAATGAAGTTGGCTCTTATCGAAACCGACTTCTTGAGAGTTCCAATCCAAGTCAGGCTGATAGGATCTGTGAAACTCTGTATATTATTTTACCTGACAGAAATAAAAAATAAAAAGCTTGCACAAAGAATATGGTAATTGTTGAGTGATTGAACAAATTTCACTAATACAAAGGGATGTGGTCGAAAGATAGTTCATATGTCTCATGTACACACTGGTTGTTCTGAGGAAAACGCTTATTATCGTTGTCAAATAAGTAAATGTGTATTGTATTTTTAATTTATTTTTTTATTTAATCTATGAGTACCTATAAAATTCTCGATCAGGTGTATTAACAGTCGTAGCGGATTTACTCATCCGCATAAAGTTCTGAAAGGCTGTGCCGATTCTGTTCAGAAACTTGGACGCCCACGGACATTCGCGCACAGCGGCTGCTTGGACAACGTCCCGGGTGCCTACGCATATTGAGGAATCGCTTAGTGCCATAACATGCCATGGCACTCTCGAATGGATCCACAATCTGAAATTATATTTTTGTACTTGAATCAAAAAACTTTCACGCATACGTGTGTCTACGACCTCAATCCTCCTTTAGAGATGTAATTGTTGAGTAATTAAAAAAAAAATATCTTACTATCAGTATAAGTGAAATGAAATAATGGTTCTACTAAATATTGTATTTTCAAAGTGAAAATAATTACAACACTAAAATATGGCTTATTACAATCGAAAAAAAAAAACTATAAAGGAGAAATCCTTGTAGCTTTTATTTACTATTTTTACGAAAGAAGTCAAAGATGTAAGATTAAATTTTTGAATATTATATATATATATATAATAGGGAATAATTGTAACTATAGTTTTCGAGACGACTGCTAATAAAATACCTAGGTTCTGAGATGACATTTCAATCATCATACAGTATTTCTCCAACAATTAAATCAATCATCATGGTAATTTATTTTTAAACTAACCTACAAAAATGTCTCCCCTGCTCAAATGACACTTCCGTTGCGTCATATCCTCGAGTATGTAAAAAGGCTTTTGGTTTTGGCAGTTCACTGTCTTCGAACCACTTAAACTTCTCTATGAGCACGTAACCAGGTTCTATGTAACTGTCTATTGGTAGACCCGCATGAAGAAATACTCGAGGGTGAATCATCTCGCATGATATTTTTAGTATATTCTCCTCAGGTCCATCTATTTGTAGGTACATAGGTGAGGTCTTGGAAACGGGAATATCTATCTGCTTATTTGGTGGCGCCTTTGTAATCCTTACCGGGGAATTGCTAGCTATTGAACAAAGTTGATACATTGACGGATAGTAGAGGATACTAATATTCTTCGTAACATTCATTATCTGAAATTAAGAAATTAAGAATTACTATTTTTTATTTAAGTTGCATTTAAGTATATTTACAATAAATATCAGATATAATATAATACAGGTAAATGCCATCGAGTCATGTCTCCATCGCCTTTCGAAGGGGTGCGTGTATAGCGAAGTCCATTGCTCTTTGCATTATGTAGTCAAAAGATGTTTCCTCCTGTTCGCCGGCATCCCATAAGAGTCGATTATACGAATTTTTTTTCTACTAGAAGGTGGTAAACGAGCAAGTAAGTCCCCTAAGTGACCACTACGCATAAATATCTGCAACAAGCATTTTCGAATGCTAGATGCGTTGCCTACCCTTAATAGCCAGAGGAGAGAAGAGACAGAAAAATTTACATTTCCTTCTCCTATCCTCTTCGCACTATTTCCTTAGTAGAAAAGGGTGGGAAAAGGAAAAGTACTAAAATTATAGAATACTTCTACTTTACGCCTCTCTTCGCTAAGGTCGTGGTATTTCACCGGCCGAGCGGCCCATTCGTATAACAGATGTTGTTACGGACTCCACCACTGTAATATTACGATCGGTCTCTCTCGTCTATATTATCCAACGTTATTAATTTACATGTATAAAATAATTTATTACCGAATCAAATTCAATCCATTCGCGCAACTCTTCCTTGAGCTGTGGTGATATTGTCTGATTTGTAACTGATCGATTGCCTTCTTTGCCTGCTTTCCTGACCTGACATGTAATAAAATAAATAATTACGTATTTTGTACTTTTGTTTTTTCTATTTTTGTATTTTTGTTTTTTCGCATAAAGATCATGAGCTGGGCATTTTTTTTTATAGAATAAGGGAGGCAAACGAGCAGCGGGTCGCCTAATATTACGTGAACCGACGCCCATGGACATCCGCAACACCAGAGGAACTGCAGGTGCGTTACCGGCCTTTAAGGAGGAAGTACACTCTCTGCTTGAAGGCCCCTAAGTCGTATCGGTTTGGAAATACCGCT
>DWLR01002257.1:0-15891 GCA_018246295.1 Papilio alexanor hazarajatica | reverse complement strand
TCGTAGAAAAAAAAACTGGTCTAGTAATGCAAATTGGTACTGATATATGATTTTTCTTTTTGGGGGACCACGCTCCCACGTGTGTAGATGCGTGGCCAGAAATAGCGTGTGGTGCTAAGGGTTAAAAGAGCCATGGATACTTAAAAATTAGAGACATGTAATTTATAGAACCTAATCACAACATTACTATTGCTTTACAGATGATCAGTTATACAGCTTTTATCGGAAGTCAACAATTAGGGATTCATAATCATATCCTCATAAACAATGGACAACTATCTTGTCTAAAAAACCTTATGTATACATAAAATAGGTATAAAAATGAAACTACTTACTAAAAAGTAAAATATTAAATCAATTATTTCTAAACTTAACTATATATTTTAAACATGTAAGTTATCGAAAGTTAATCAAACTATATTTTTCAGATTTGTATAAAATAAAATCAATTATTTGGTGGCAAAGGAATTAACAACATTTGGTTAATTGACAAGCATTTTTGTTAGTAAAATTAAATATTCGTTTTAACATGCAGTGCATTATGAGAAAAAGGTTAATTTAGCGAAAATGAAAATATACATTAGAAGATGCCGCAATTAAGTTAGCGATATATAGATCGTCGTATTTCCACAGCCAAAAGTAAAAATAAAAAGCTAAGGATTATTTCAGTCGAAGTTCATCTAATCACACGAATCGGTAAATTACCGAGATCTAATAGAGATAGGGGTAGGATAACTTTGATCCAAATTGATATTACATACTATTTCAAAGATTTAAATACTCAGTGGTGACTTTACAAACAAAATCACATAGCCTAAATTCTTGTGGGGCACTCATGGGTTTCGATACATCACGTTGGAATCGACAAGGTGCTATGGAAGGTTTGAGACCATTTTCAAGACAAAAAACAACAGACTCGGTTGTTTATTTTAGAATCAAAGAGCCAGTACAAAATAGTTGATACTTTGGTCACTTGGTAATTTCTGTATTGAAAGTTAAAATGTATGTAAGGTCCTGGAAATGTTTTTAAATCTTTGTACTATTTCTCTTAACCATTACAAGTAGCTATTCCTTAGATATGGTACACTCAGATATGCCATATTACCATTTAGAATATTATATATTAATGAAAATCCTAGCAAATCTAGACTCTGGAGAAGACAACGTTATCAAGTTTGATAGAGGAAAGCTACATAAAAAAATAATTGAATAATATTACCATATCTTTTATAAATTTTAACATTGCTTAAGTGAGATTAAAAATATACCAAATAAAATACTAAAGTAAAACAAAATTAAAATTTAGACTGACTCAGGACCGATTTTCTTCACTCCATAATTAAGACTACACCTTATTAACATCAGCTACACAAATATTACAAAATTAATAATAATTAATTCCGTAGTTACAAATTAAGAGTAACGCCATACTATCTATTTCGTTTGTTGTACCGTAAACCTATATATTTATTGTGCAAACGAATTCGCTGTCTATCCATAGCATAGCGTCTTTTGCTATATAATTCGCATGAGCCTCCTTATTTTTTTTTTAATTTACTTAAATATTACATCTATTCGATGTTGTTGTTCACAAAGCTAGCAACGGGAAGGTAGTCTGAGTTAGGTGTCGCAAAGTGTCATCACAAACATCAAGAATGTTGTTTATCTCGGCTGTACCGTAACATTAAAAATTAAATTCGTATTTTGGTATGAATGAAAATAGTTTTATAATTATTTAAGAGTTCTTGACTCGCACATGCACATAAAATGACTTATTAATTTATTCGGAAACAAATTAAAATGTGTTTTTTTTTTTCATAATCGTTTTTAATAAATTTATCCCTAGCCAGATATAATTTTTAAATATAATTTATGGCACTCACAGCACTGTTGTGTTCTAGTCAAAAGAAAAAAAAAATTGCCAAAGTAAAAAAAAAAAAATTTAAAATATTAAGTTATGCTACTACTTCTGGAAAAGAACAAATTTAAATACATACGAGAAAAAGGAAAAAATAAAGTTACGACTTCCCAATCTCAGATTTGAATATTTCTAAATATTTATAATCGATTAGATTCAGGAGAATATTTTAAATAGACACTAAATATAACATTATTCTAGTGTTTTGTTTCACATGTTATGACTTTATTTAGACATTTTGAGTTATGCACAGATAACAAAATTATATTATAGTTGCCAGTATCCATTAAAAGTTAAAAATATTTTTATGCAGATTTTTATTCTTGGTCTAAGGAAATTATGATGAGTTCATGAGATTTATAATCCGAATACAACGAGGGAACTTACCGTTTGTCAGTGTATATCTATTCAGATATGTCGATTTCTCAAGCAGTTCAAATACAAAGAATAAATGTAAATTGTACATATCAGTATGATTTATAATATTAAATGTACTCTTTGAACAAAGGGGCTGAATTGGTTATGTAAAGTTCATATCACCGCCCCGACGGACTTGGTCCGCTATATACAAGAAATTTATATAATACACTCTTCCCCTATCGTTGTCTATCTACAGTAACGTTTGATTAATTACAGATTTATAGGCAAATGTTTGAAAATAATCATCAAACGACCGTAATATGAATACGAAATAACTCCTTCCTAAGATTCTTTTGGTAGAATAATTTTGTAAATTTTCATGTTATGGTCATTCGATGCGAACTAGTGGAGAATTCATGGTTTTATTTAATAATTTTGTACATATTCATATTATGGTCATTTGATGGGAGCTAGTGGAGACTTTATAATTTTAGCAAGAACATACCAATTAAGGATTGAAACGATTAATTTACTGACGATAGGCAACCATAATTTAAAAAAAAATTACTATATAACTGCAGATGCTTATTAGACAGATTACATTTGTCCTGATGTCTGGTTGTTCATGCATCAAGCGCTTAAGCATAACTATTTGTACTTTTATAATTCAATACATACACGTGTTTGAAATATAATGCAAAATGAATAATTTATGTACCACTTAATAATTTGGTTTTTAAACTTTTTTATATGGCAAAGTTATAGAAGAGTAAACGAGGAGCGCTTCCCTTGGTGTTAAGTTTCATCGCGGAAGATCGGAGGATATGCGGATATATTGCTAACCTTTGAGAGTAAAGATTATTAAATTAAAAGAGCACCAACTGAGGGGCATCGCTGCCGTCCTGACAATCAATGCTATAACTGGTGCCACAGTAGCAATCTTAGGAGGAAGCAATTTATAATAGACTTAATTTTCACTTAACAGTCAAATTAAGATATGGTTACAAATTACAAACATTGATCCTTAATGTAATTAAATTATTGCAAATCATCTTCCGTTCTAAAAACTTTCTGTAACAGCTAACATGATTAAATGAACCTATCGAATATTGTCAATTTTAAATATTTAACTTTAACTATCTATAAACAGCTCCTGCGTTTTATCCAATCACAATAAAATACCGTTACGGGTATATTGTAAAACGTATAACTACAACACATGTTGAATTTAAACTGGTATCGACAGCCAAGCAACAGGACAAGTTCCGTATATTCATCACGTGCAAGAAACGCTCAGCGCCGGGCACTAGCTCTTAGAAGCATGACGATAAGTGATAATGTACAGGTTAGGTACTATTTATAAGGTCAAATGTCCCACGTCATGATCGCGAGTTCAATATCTGGCGTATCACTCTGACTGCGGATCGCACTGAAGAAGCCGGACAATGGACGGGTCACTCTTAGCGCCCTCGATGAACTCCTCGAGGGAAAGCTTGCCATCATTGTTCGTGTCCATTTGACGGAAGATTTTGTCAGTCCTCTTCTCCGGTGTTGATTCGTCTTCCGGCATTTTCATAACCGATCCGACCATTTTATAAATTGCCTAGAAAATACAACACATAATTTAAATAATCTACCAGTATCTATATATGCATGCATCCCTATTTTCCTTGGTCACGCCATAACTTGAAAACGTCTTTACCGATTTCATTCATCTCTTTTAAGTTTTCTAATTCTTTGTAGAACGTTGTAGAAGGAAAGTAGAAGGAAAGAAAAACTAAGAAAATTGCACAGAAAAATTTGACAACTGCGTTAACATCGCGCATCTGACAGTAACATCTTATACAGCGCATAATAACTTTTCGTCACTCAAAAATTATTATATACGCGGAATCTAATAAGTATAAACTGTTGGTACGTGTAAATATAGATGAGAATAAACGTCAGTATGCATCCTAAGCTAGTGGTTTAATTGCATGTGCCTAAGTCAACATGGCGCAGCCGGTATGATCTCTTGATTAATTTTATTGAGTACTAACCACGTATAAAAAATTACACGCTGAAAATTTATTAATTTTTATTTATAGGTCTTCTTAAGGTAAAGTGTATAAATGAATTATTAAAAGTTTATTGAAATGAAATTTTACACCGCATACATTTTTCGTATGCGTCATGAAATCCCATTTATGCTTGCGAGAGCATGAAACAAAAGATATTGAATCGTGCGCCTTTATCATGGATCACCGTCACGTTCAATCGCTGACGAGTAATAGATTAACATCTCTGCACAAATTTGTGTCATTTTTTTATCACTTTTCTGAATTTATTATGATATAAAATGGATTTCTGTATACCTACTCTTACTGCCACAGCTTCATTCGCGAACTTCGTGAAATATGTATTCCAAAATGTTTGTTAAATAAATTTTAATACCTTTTACTCTACGCAACAAGAGATAATAAATGGGTGGAGAAAAATGGTGGACGGGACATGGTATATTTTGCATTTAAAAAGGAAAAAGAAAAGACAAAGACTATTGATGTATAAAAAGTGATTAATAGTGTCTATCAATAGTCGATAAGATGCGTCTATTTTAAGCAAGCTTGATATTATATAAATAATAATACTCAATTCCAATTGAATGCGTGGATCGAGAATTGGGTTTGATAGAAAAAAAAACACGATAGCATTATTAAGTTATTAGCATTATTAGTTATTAAGCTAGTAAAAATAGAATTATTTTTCTCTGGCTATGCCATTTACGCCACAAATTAATTTAAATTAATTATACAATATTACTGAAATCTAATATCCGCACAAATTGTTAATAATTTATTAAAAGCAAATACTTTTATAAGACTTTATAATATCTAAAAAAAAAGTAGATTAAATGGTTCGCATTTGTTATTACGCAATTGCTCATTAAATAGACTATAAAATTATTAATTGGATTACTGGCGACAGCTATGATATTATGAAACAAAACACGTTCTATGCAGTGAAAATGTTTTTAATATTTATTTACGAGATATTAGATTAAAAATAAATTTGCAAATAATCAAATCATATTATACATTTCTTTTCTTCAATATTTTGCAACTGTAGAACACTTCTGATGATTATCGAAGGGAACGACCATTAATGTTCTTAGAACTGCTGATCAAATACCCTATTTGTTCGAGTGACAAAGACACGAATAATATATTATTTACAAGAGCCATTTCGTAGAAGGTTTGTGTTCCATTATAAAAGAAATAAGAAGAAATAAGCAAGGTGCAGTGTATTCATACCAACAGTCTCAACAGTAAATTAGATTGGACTCAATTCTCGGACTCGTCATTACCAGAATGCTCCATAATCTCATTCTCACTTAAGTCAATTTAATATAATCATATTACATTTCGATGACACTATATTCAGTGCTAATACTACAATAGTATTTAGACTTAGTAAGCACGCAACGAACTACTCGAATGACGTGATCGTCCTTCGACTTAATCAAAGCCTGCGGTGTGAGGCACCGCTCCCTGCTAGCGTTCGTTTTAAAAACACTGCCATTGCTATACTCATAATATTATTAATTAATTATTATTCGACCTTTAGTCACAATATTTTCAATTATAAGCTTTATTCGTCTTAGAATTAGAAAAATTTGTCTTAGAAAATAAGCTAAATATGCTTTCCATTATACGTCTACTCTAAGGCAATTAAAACAAATACCTAGAGTGCAATAAAACCAATAAAATTAACATAAACTAAACCAAAAGATGTGATGGCATATGTAGATTTCATTTAAGTTTGTAAAATGTGAGTGGACTGCAAAATAGTATAAGTTGCATTAAGCACCTATCTAGCGTCTTCTACATCTCCCACTACTACACGTACGCATACATGGTTGTCTGTTCCTGGTAATCCTTACTTTAGAATGTCGTTAATTTGATCGACATAAGTTTTACTGGGTCGTCCCTACGAACACTGCCACTCGCTTTTGCAACAAAATTGTCTTGTCACACTCTCTTCATTTATCCATTCAATAAAACCGAAATAGTATAATATGTTAATCAAAAGTAATAGAACAACAAGATAATGTACTTACACTGACAATCTCGAGCATTTCTTGGCGGGATATATAACCGTTGCCGTCCAGATCATACATTGAGAAGGCCCATTTAAGTTTCTGTTCGAGTTTGCCGCGCGACGTCACGCTAAGGGCGCACAGAAACTCCCGGAAGTCTATAGTGCCGTCGCCGTTCGCGTCAAAAGTCCGGAACACATGCTCTGCAAACTACACAAGGCCAAACATTAAATTACGACAACGATAAATCTCTAAAGAATCCATCTAAATCTTGCAAATCTATAGTTGTTTGAGTGTAATGATAGGAAAAAAGGGAATATCCTTCCTCTAGATAACTTTGTCTATTCCCCGTGGCTAAAGTTACGCGCCCCTACGTTCTCATACTTATTATCAGTCTAATTCTGTTATTCGATTTTAGTTACGTCACATGGGTCCGTAAGGGTTATTTTTAGAAGCTTAAGCGCTTCCAATTAAATTAAAACTTATACATAAATATTACAACGAATTGTTATGTTAGCAATAAAGAGTTTATAAATAAATAATCGAAGATCATGTGTAATGATCAATCGTGATCGTGATCGAATCTGCACTTGGTCATATATCATACTATGTGTCAAAATAAGATCATAATTAATGGACGTCCACTTTTAGACACAAACCGCTCCAAGGATCATAACAATGATCGATCCCTGCTTGAGCCTGGGTCCATAACATGGTGGATAAGGATCCAGTAGAGTTCGGTAAATTTGACCAGATCGTCCATCGGTCCATCTATTAGGAGTACCTACACTGCGTCATTGTATAAAATACTTTTGCGTTGTTTAAGCTTATATTTCCATATAATTCTAGGATACTAGGATACTCCATGTAGCATTCTGATTAAGTTTTGTAAAATAATTCTATTTCTGTTCTTTCTGTATACTATAAAATGTGACTAAGAAGAGTCTCTGAGAAATGGACAGTGGCGTTCTTCTGCATAGTGATGAAACTACGGCGATATCTAATACATATTAGTTAACCACGTTCAGTATTACATTTAACTAAGGGTCGACTAGATCCGAGGTCGTTTGTAGAAACATAAACCCAGTAGTCGCCTTGTAAAAGCTTATCTAAGCAAGCTAACATCGAAATTAATTTGAGATAAATTGTGAAGGCAAAAAAGTGACATGATTCTTGCTTATGGGAGATTATTTTTCATAATCGTTCTACCTGCGGGCGAAGGCACGTCAGAATTTAAAAAATACGCCATTTCGTAACGTGAATTAGCTATGAAGGGAAACATAAAGCTACTCATAAAGTTGCAAGGAAATATCGTTTGCGGTATATCTGAAAGGAGGTCACTTATATTTGGTGTGACATAGACAAATACCTTGCAGGATATGTTCTCGGATAACAACCTTGACCAGCAAACAAAGCTTAGGATGACACCACGCTAGGATCGATAGACGACCTGGCTCCAGTTACGAAATGTAATCTTACCTTACTAGCGTCCCCGTACGGAAAGAAATTGCCATATATTTTTTTAAATTCCTCAACAGATAAGTGGCCATTGGGACAATCTTTTAAAAAACCTTTGTACCATTCCTGGATTTCAGCATCTGTAACATAATAGTGCTGTCAACATTTGGGGAACAACAACAAAGGGAGAAAAGTAAAGCAAAAAAATCTGTACTGGGAGTAGTTCTCAAAATTTTAGGATAAAATAATACTAAATAATACTTTTACCGTTAGCCACTTTGATTTCACCACAATAGTTCCTAGTACGCATTTTGAACATATCAGAATATTATAGCATTCAGTACGATAAGAAAATTCATTTTAAAGCTAATTGCTTGGCTAAGTTCTAACGATTTCAATACTGTTTCTTGATGCTAATAAATTAATATAGACAAAAAGAAAATCGTGTTAGACGAACTCATAATCGACACTCTAACCTACGCCGGGAAAAAACTTTTATGCGTGCATTCATCTTCCTTGGTACCTTAAAAAATATATCGATATATACGCATTGAAATAGATGGGCAACGTTCAACAAATCCATTCTTCTCTCGACAATGCCGAGACAAGTTACACTTTTAACAATGCGTCAGCAGCAGCAGTGGATTGATGGCACTGAACATACAATATAAACAAAGAAACACATAAGCTTGTCTATGAATAGATTATTTAGATACAAAATACGTTTACCTGAAAATTCAGTGTTTTGTTTCAGGTCCTCTAAGACCTCAGGCTTTAGTTTACTATTTTGTTTGCCCATTTTAATTATTTTCTTACTTCGTTAATGTAATCTTCGCCAATACTTGCCGATGACTTTCGTCACTTTTTACCTTTTCAAGCTTTCTTTCCTACAACATAAGGACCTAATATAAAGATATCCAAGGAATTATTAGGTCGCGTTAACAACTTTTACAACAAAGCAAAAATGGAAGTAAAGAATGTAAAAAAACAAAAAAATAAATTTATTAACAAAAACACGCAATAATGTAAAACTACAGATGCAAAAGTAGAATCTTTAAAATAATATGTGTCATTGTTCGCATAGAATACATAACATGATAAAAATTATAAAATATTATATTCACAAAAGCAGAAGCAAATATTTTTTATAAACCCTTATAGTTTTGCCAAGAAAGATCAAATGTACACGTAACGTAAGTTTTGTTTTAATGTATAACAACATATGTATAGGTGTTTTCTCTGAATCAGACATAATGTATTTATTATAATGTTATAATAAAAAGTAAAACAGAAAATACACAAAGACTATTTTATATTCTAACGTATATCACGGAAAACTTTTAATAGCTAATCTCTTTGACAACTTCTTATCCAGTGAGACGCCGATAGCGCTGTTTACTCCCTTCAGAACAGAACTATATCTTGAGTTCAAAATTTCTTCACCCACCGCTAACGATGTAGCCGCAAAACTGAAAATACAGACATAATCCCTTTACACAGAGCAGGTAATAACTTTTGTTTGAAATAGCTTGATAACTATAGCTTTATGTTGTTTTATAACAATCTGTTATCAAACGTTAATCTAATGCTTCTAGACAGTGTTAAGCAGAATGCGCCTCAGCTTTATACTATTAGCATACAGAAACGGTATAATGGACAGTTACAAAAGAAAAATTTCGCTATTTAAATTTCACCAACTTACTTCGCGTGTTATGCCTCAAATACAAGACACATTTATATATATATTAGATTTAGCAAGTCATATGAAAATAAAAGACATGTTAAATTTTAATAAGAACCTTTGAGAGGAGAACTTTTGTGAGAAGCAACGTTGGCGGCGCGGCGTACGAATAGTGAATAAATAAAACAGTAGGTTCTGAAACCATGCCATTGTTATTGATACTTTAAGAAAAGTTAACAATAATCTTTTAATTTAATTTTTACCAAAAACAAAACCGATTTCAAATTTGTATAATTTTAGTTATAAGTCAAATTCATTTATAGTCACGGTACGTTTCATTAAAAAACCATTAAACCCAAATAGGGCTTGTCTTAAATCTACCAATATATCAATGATCAGAATATCTTCGGAAAACAAGGTTCAATGCCCTTCAAAATTAAATGGGACCCAATTGCGAATCTCCCCTTTCTAACATTTTTTTTTTAATTTGGTTCATAAATGTCGAAGTTCCGAACATACGTAACATACATAAGAACAGATCATAAAAACACATTTAAAAACAATAAACAGTGTAGCGCAACTAATTTTGTGACATATCACTGACGATACAACGTTTTGAGTTAGTTTGCGACGAATCGTCTGTGATAAGTCAAAATTTGCTTGCGATGCGGCGGTTAATCGTTTTTGTTCCAAATCTTGGAATGAAAACTTACTGTTTTTAATTATACGTGCGTTCACACGCCGCCCCGCCTCCGCCCTATCCCTTTGACTTGTCTCTAAAATGATCTGAGATTTGTACCCTCAACATTCAAATTATTAATAAAACGCACAGCCATCATGTAAATAAATTGTTATAGAATAAACAACAGTTTGCTGGCGTGCAACTTGCACGAAACCGCTCGACTTAAAATAAACGTCGACGTGCGATTCCATGTTTGCGTAACACAAATTTGTACCTTATTTTTTAGAAAATAGAAATGAATATGCAATAAGCGAAAAACATGACGCGTCACGATGCACTGACTCTGCGCCAGTGTGACTTGAGCCTAAGTATGCGCTTCAATGGGTAAATAAGTTTTCATAGAAAGGTTACGTCACTGTAATATTACAAATGTCCCGGAAGTATATTCTGCTCGGCCGAGTCCGCAGCCACCTCTGTTGTAACAATAAATAACAATAAAAATGAGATATCCGTAACTAGAAACACACCTTCTAATGCATGTATTGCTGTATATATAATATGCAAGACCATAGCACGCTTAAGAAAAAGTAAGTGCTAATCTGCAAAGAGATATTTGATATCAGCAAAAATGATCACAACAGATCTAATTTTCTGCGAGTATGACGTGTACCCGAGTACAGATAATACGGCACTGGAAAGTCTTACGAATTTGAATTTTGAACCGTGTTTTTGCATTGCCATCCCAGACATTGCCAAGCATCGCTCCATGCAACTTGAGACTTATATATAGATCCCATAAACGCCTACCTGAAGTTCCTTGAATAGACTTTTTTTATATGACAAAGGGGCATACGAGCAATGGGGATCCATTAACGAGCGATCACCACCACCCATAAACATTCGCAACACCAGAGGAACCGCGAATGCGTTGCCGGCCTTTAAGGAAAAGATACGCTTTCTTCTGACCCTAAGTCGAATTGGTTTGGAAATACCGCTGAAGACAGATCATTCCATAACGCGGCTGTGTGAGGCAGGAAGTTTCACGAGAACGGTACGGTTGTGAAATGCCAACCATCAAGGTGATGTGGTTGGTATTTGGCACTCTGTCGAGTCGTACGATGACGAAACTCCGCGACAGGAATTGTTCAAAACAATTCTTTGGAACACTCTCCATGGTAAATACGGTAAAATATGCAAAGGGAACTAACGTCCTTTCGCAAGGCCAGGATGAATTGGACAAGGTTTTGTCGAGCCCCAGTCCGAGACACCACCCAGTAAGGTCTCAAGTTTATTCCGGCTGTCACTGACGGTGGCCCGAGAACTATTAGTGCGGGCCGAGTACACAGCAATACCGGTGCTATCGTCTGCATAGCAATGGATATTGCTATTTTGCAGCATGTCATTGATATGCAGAAGAAACAGAGTGGGCGACAGTACACAGCCATGCGGTACACCAGCGTTTATAGGTTTCGGATCTGAGCATGCACCATCGACAACGACCTTGATGCTACGATCCTTCAGAAAGCTGGTCATCCAGTCACACAATTTCTCGGACAGCCCGTAGAAAGGCAGTTTCGAAAAAAGCGCTTTGTGCCACACCCGATCAAAGCTTGGCTACATCCAAACTGAACGCCAATGCCTCTCCCTTGCCCTCGATTGCCTTAGCCCAGGACCGGGGCCAACTCAGGAGCATATGTCCTAAACACAATGGGAGGAATTCTGTCAGGCCCACTCGACTTGTAGACATCTAGAGATTGGAGCGATTTGCGCACTAATCTCTGGTGCAATTGGATGTCCGACATAAAGGTTACACCGCACGGGATCGAGTTGGATGCAAAAAGAGAGCCCAGAAGATCGGCTTTCTCTTTTGCGGTGTGGGCCAACGAGTCATCCCCCCGCGCAACGATAGTAAAGATGGCGTACAGAAATTCCCTCTGACAGCCTTGGCGAGAGACCAAAACGCACGAGTCCCAGAAGGAAGGCGCACCAGCCTCTCCCCAATGCTGGCCAAGTGATCAGACTCTGCCTCGCCAATAACTCTTTTGAAAGACTTGGAGGCGGAGTTATACTTCTTTTTGAGGATGCTGGTATTTACATCTCTAGCCGCTGACGCGTCGGCCCAGGCTCTATAACAGTCCTCCTTATAGCGCGACGCTAATTTGCAGGATCGACCAAACCAGGGCCGGTAGCTGCCACGGATGGGCACCACAGATGATGGAATAAAAAGTTCCATCCCCTGAAGCACCACATCAGCAACAGAATCGGCAACGGGATCGAGATCATCCAGCCTGAAGCAAACGTGCTCCCATGGGTAGGGGATGCATAAAAAGACCGCATCTCATCCCAGTTCGCTGACCTATAGTGCCACACCCAGCGATGGCCATTCGGTTTGAACCACGGGCGCCTTGAAATGGGCACAGTAGTCCGGATCAGGAAGTGGTCCGACGAGGGGGCTTCGACAGAAACCTTATAGTTGTCCGGATGTGAGGTCAGCAGAAGGTCCAGCAGGGAAGGTGTATGATCCCCACATCTGGGATTCACGTAGGCGAGGTAACCATTTGTGTTAGATCATATGACAAGGCAAAATCGTGGACAGATCTCCCCGCGTGATCGGTGGTACGTGAACCAAGCCATTCGGTATGGTGGGCATTAAAGTCGCCAATTACCACGACTTCAGTGGATGGTCCAGAACGGAGTCTGTAGCCAATTGGATTGCTCTAAGAGTCGGTCTATTTCGACATTACCTCTATGGGATCTATAGAGGCAAGCGTAGATTCACGGATGGTCTTCGCTATCCACGCGCAGCCATAAGACAGATAGGTCCCTATGTTCAAGACTGCTGAGGCGATGAGAACAGTTATCCTCTCTTACGTACACGCACACCCCGGCTCGAGGCCTAAAGGAATGCTCCAACTTGTACCCGGAGTAGGATAGGTACGATGTGTCTGTCGGAGAAGATATCTGCTTCTCTGTGAGGAAAAGCAAGGCCGGCTTGGCGAACTCAAGTTGGCAGTGGACGGCTTCCTTGATGTTCCGGAAGTCCACGGCAAGCGTGACAGGGGAAGCCGGGAGACGTTTGCTTCGTTTACCCCGACCTACAGCAGCAAGCGGAACTTAGCTCTCCACAGAATACGCAGGGCAGCCCGCGCGCCTGCGCCTAGACACCAAGCGGGAGTCCAGACGCAAACGCCCGGAGGGGGATTCTGCAAAACCGTAGGTTTTGGTACCCCCCTGGGGTAAATATTCTTTTAATCCCACTATCATGCTAGTATTAGATTGGTCTCCCGCACCGCACTCATCAGACGAAACGCAGAAATACATCTACTTCACGTCTGTCTTCTGTGCGGTCGTGGTATTTCACCGGTCAAGCGGGCCATTCGGGCAGCTGCAGAAGCAGCTGCGGACTCAACCACTGTAAAGACTAATCTAATAATAAGACTTATCATATTCTTAGAGCTCAGGACTAACTATTTTGCTGTGATAAAAGGTTGCACCCGAATGTATATACACATAACTTACAAACGTAGTTTGGATATTAGTTTCGTCGACTAAAAGTTATGTAAATAGTTAGATTATTATTTGTTACAAGGTATTTAAAAGATTTTTAGATGATTTTTGAGTATGTAAATTATTTTAAAATTTGTTGCCGAAACGCAAACAGAAACTTTTTAGCCTATTTACAGACAAGTAATGCTAAAAATGTAACAATAAATAAATATCTTCGCTAGCTTGTTCCTTTGTTCAAACTAATCTCTTTTTAAGCACTATCGAAATGTTTACCATATTATTTTTGTTTTTATTTATGTTAATAATTGTATATAAATAGATATTATTAAGATTATATTAATCCGGTATTTTTCCAAGACGCTTTCGTATTATAATCATTGTTATTGTGACAAACTCGGTCCCTTTTTCTTACTTTCAGAAGATAAAATCTTTGAAATATGATAAAAAAAATGAAAATATTTCCTGTATTTTTGTTAACATAATTAATAAAAATACAGGAAATATTTTTTTAGTTTTAACCATGTTTTTCCCTTTAAATTTTATTCGAATATATTACCTACTCGTATTATGTAAGTTGTCTCTTCAATTCTTAACACCGCGCTGCAAGAGGGAATGAACGCCCACTTAATTTCTTACATGTAGCGTTGCTTTTTAAAAAGAACGAAGAGGGTTGTGATTCGGTCGATAAATTGTACAAAAATAACACGACTGTTTACAGTTGTCATTAAAAAGAGCATTAATAAATTCGCGTCAGGAAATAGAACATCGCTTAGCTAAACTAAAAATCGCGTTGCAATTTGAGAGAAGAATCTAGTAATTTTGTAAGAGGTTAGTTTATTACCTGAGAAAATTCGTTCGTGAAATTTCTACAAGAACGTAATGTATAGCGTAACAAACCAATGTACATCTCTTCACCGCAGTGATTCTGGAAACAAAAAGCACTACAAATGTATACACTCGTACATTATGACATTTACATATGGGCTCGAAGTGCTGACGACGCTCGCGTTTGAATGAAATTAGTTTCGAGGAGAGCTTTGTTATCCGCACAAAAGTGGCAGCCAGTTCTAACTTCGAAACTTCAAAACTCAGTTTAGAAAGTACCGCGTTGACAGAGAATCTCTTCATATAATTCGGAATAAATGATAAATAACTTCTATCAGTACCAGGTACTGATAGAAGTTATTTAGAAAGAAGTTAACCAAGAAGGATTATGCGGCTCTAAAAACGGTTACCACGTATTCAATTTACTAAGCTTATTAGGGAAAATAGAGTCATCGCTAAAAACTGGAAAAAAGCAAACAAGTATAATGACGCTTCCTAGTTTTGGGTTACTACTGTTGATGTTGAAAACATTCTTCGTATTTATATTTTACACTAATAATATATATATAAAGTACCACAGAGTTTAAACGTATATTTTAGAAGCAGATTGGTACAAATAAGGATAACGTCAGAAAAAGAAAAACATTTATTTTAGTAATATTTTTATACGTAATTTATACGTCTTTGTAATAAGTTAATACTTTGTAAAAGGTTATTACGGAAAGAAAGTTTATGAAAATTGCGCAAAAAAAAAATGTTAAAATTTCAAAAAACTACGACTTCGCGCGTTTCACAGTTCGCGCGTGTTTTAACAATAAAAACTTTTTGTCTATTATCGAACTTATGCGCTTACCCAAATTACAAAAGTTTTAGCGAGGAAAATAAGAAAAGAGCTTATAATTGTCATTTGCCCGTCACACTTGGGCCTTACGTATAAATAATGTTGTTATTTTTTATATTTTACGCACAAAATAGTTTGATATTGCAGATTAGCCTGGTATAAAAAGTTAAGTCGACAATCTGGTTGAAGTGTAACACATTCATTGATTTATGGACAGCCATAACTTAGGGATTAAATAAAAAATAATATATGTATTTGATCGTTACTATCACGATAAGGAAATTAACAAGAAAATTAATACAAGGTAAATACCTATTAAAATTCTGTTATTCTAGTAGACTTCTAAAAGAACATCACAAGAAATTAGTGAACTACTTTTTAGATGTCTTTACAACACGAAAGCTTTTTTAATTTTGAATTTAAACATTTAAAGTTTTTTTTTCCAAAGTATTCAGATTCGACTCGGGAACAAATTATGTCTGAATATCGGAGTGATATATAAGCCAGACGGTCATGCCGCAGTAGATAATTTTTTGGATATATA
>DWLR01002256.1:0-15896 GCA_018246295.1 Papilio alexanor hazarajatica | reverse complement strand
TATATATATATATATATAGACATACATGCATATACATATACTTATATTAGGAACAACGCCATCAAGGTAAGTATTTTGTAAAAAAAAATTAACTAAGATTATAATATAAAAATTAATTTAGGCGAACTTACCTACAGTAGAGAGGCGCGCAGATTTAATAATTGTTCTATAAAAATATATAACGACGGTCAGTATTTGAAAACAACAAATCGTTATACTGTAGAGTGACTTCCATGTTAAAAAGGAAAATCTGAAAAGTATTATAATTTTTACTAATATAAGTAGATAAGTATATTTTGCTCTTGTTTTCTTTTAAAGAATTGCATTACTTCCATTGGGTTCCTCAATGCTTCTATGTCCCTCAAAACAAGCATAGAATAATTGCAAAAGCTTAAGTACATTGAAGAGAGGAGGGTGGAATTTAGCAACTTATTACCTGGACAGATTGACAATAGCTCTTTGCTGTTTATTTATCAGATCTATATTGGTAGACCTACGTACTACAATTTTTAATTAAATTGACCTTCCGTTTAGGTATACTTGTGTCAAACATTGAATTTAACCTCACAAATTACATCTCGCTCTTAAAAATGTAGTCGTATTTGTACTCGTATATATACACACAATCACTTAAAATTTACCCTTCTGCCAGTGGGACAAAATGTATGAAAAAGTTGACCTTACCTTATTTTCATCACATCTTTTTCAAAAAATCCTGTGATAGGATACAGTCCCAGGAATTGTCCGACAAAGTAGACAATTTTTAAGCAGCCTTGTAAAACGGACACTTGGTTTTTGTCGTGTTCTTTTGTTTCTTTGTAAAATAATCCATTATTAATAAAATCCATAAAATAAACATAAATAAATTAAAAAAAAAATGCCTAAACTTACGGTTGCTTTCGCTATAAATTGTGTCGCCTAATTCGTAGTTTTCTTGCCTACAAATATAAATTTATTTAAAAAAGAAACAATCCAAAGTAGGTATAAATTAAATGACCAAGAGTATTAAGCTTATTTAGATTTATTTACTTACCTAACGAACAAGTCATTTTTTTGCCCTATTTTTTCTAACTCTTTATACAAATCGGATATTGTGCATCCTAAAATAAGATAACAATATAAGGAATAGATAGTATCTAATCTAAACTTTATCGTTTTCCTTTTTATATGTGGCCATTTTAAATGAGGGCTACAATGCTGCAAATTGATAACATAAAATCGCAGCTTAGTCTAACAAATTAACCTTACAACTTTATGTGTTAATTGCCATGTAAATTTTTACATGAATTAAAAATTAAATGAAAACTAAATTGATTACATTATCTAATGAATCTCGCCAAAATTAATTGAAAACACAACAAATAGTATTCTGAATATTTAGAAAGTGATTTTGATGAATACTCATACATATTCCTAGAAAAATATAAAACGTTTGTAATTGAGATTTGTCACAATATAATCATCTTACTGATGTTTTTCGGTTTTTTAATTTCCGTATTTACTGAAGGATTCATGGTTATGAAGCGTTTTTCTTTACTTAAACTGTAACACTCAACTAACATTTAAAATAAAGTATACTCAATAGTAAACTAAGGTAAAATTTAATCGCAACCACCATTTACTTTTCAATAACGATTACTGTTTATTTTATTTTAATATTAAAAAAGATTGACATTTGAATTGAGTATGTACCATTCAAGAACGTGTCATTCAATATTTATCCTGTCCAAAAAGAAATATTTACATAAGCTTTTCTTAGTCCTTATATATTTGTAAACCACACACAAATTATTGAACTATGTTCTATTTCAAAAGCAGTAACATCTCAATGACCATAGGCACAAAATGTAATGTGTGAGCTAACAGCATTTATACTTACATATTACATTAACACAACTTGTATTTCTTGTTTATAATAATTGGCATAAAGCATTATGGCAATTTAATAAATAACTGCATCAGATACGTCGTAAATTTTAAAAAGATAATTGAGACTCCTACCTCTGTCAAAAGTTGCTATTTGTAAATTCGAATAGTTGTAAGATGTGTAATAATGTCAATTATTATTTATAGGTTTAACAAAACACATCAGATCACAAGGAACCCTTATAATCTTCTTCATCTTTGGATATTATTTTTAACGTACATCGTCTACCCCGTCACATAACATAAATGACACAATATTAAGTTTGTTCACTGAAAATTACATCTGTATCCATTTTGACGGTTAAATGTTGCTGTCATTTTTCAAAACTGTTCTCTGAAATTGTTGACGTCGCGAGTCGAAATTACTTAATCGACGCAAAAAACGTCATATACGTAACTTGTATAATATTAGAATTCGGTTTAAAACATTAGTTTAAAACATATGTAAAAATGTAAAATTCAAGACGGTATCGACCAAGAGGGGTCTAGCCATCTAAAGTAGAGAGCATTAAATTGCTATCAAATAAAAATAAAATAATTTCCCAAATAGATTGTAAACCATTCAGTACAATACTACCACACTAGTCTACGCATACGTGGTCGTCGAATGCCGGTACTCTTTTCTTTAGTTTGTCTTTAATTTGGTTGAAAAAAGTTTTTTTCACAACACTGTCTGGGTTTTGTAAGATAAATTTGCCTTGCCTTATTTATTCATAATATCAACATGTCCGAACAATTGAAATATACTTGAGAGTTGGTATATGCAGAAAAGACATCATCAGCAAATCTAAAAAAATCAGAACTGCTGTAGCTGATCACCGTTATTCTGCCTTAGGTCCTCGTCTTTATAACACGATAAACAAGGCTGTCAATATTTACATTTTTAGCTAGTGTGAAGTGTTAACATGCTGTTTAGAATTTTTTGTTTAACTTAAATTACGAAGGAAACGAAAATTTACTATGGCTGAATTGATATGAGAGACGTATACGAATTTTCACTGTTATACATATACAAACTCATACAAACAAACAAACACTCAATGACAGGCACCAAGACCTAACCTATTTTCTGGAAATACGATATTTAGATGAAAAATAAATAAATAAACTTACTAATAATTAAGGATTCGAACTACCAAACATGAGGTCCGCTATTCGACTAATGCCGTGGACCAGATCTTAGCACAAGCTTTTAAGCTTAGTTGGAATAATTACAAGAATAATTAGTAAACTATTTTAATTATCTACAAATTTTTTAATTAATTTGTAGATAATTACAATTGTTAATTTTAGAAATAACGTCTTTAATGTCACATGTTTTTTTTATTATCGAAGTATGGTCGTTGTTAACGCTAGCGATGAAAGTTAAAGATTATTTACCTAGTACCTATCCAACCCCTTCATAGGTTAATACGAAACACATCCGACCTTAATTAAGAGTAAATTGCCCTTCGCCGCGACGCTATCCGCCTTATCTTTTAGCAAAATTAACATTTTCTTGCTCTCGGCGCAATCTCGGAAGATTTAATAATAGGATTATGTTTTTTTAACACAACACAAGCATCATCTTCGCAGTTTTTATATATTTTTTGAATATATACTCCATTTAAGTTAGCTTTATTTTAATATATTTTACCTTTTAACAAAAAACTTAATGAATTACTTTAACTTTTTTGTTAAATTTCCATCAGCCTGTATCATTTACTTCACCATTTCCAAATTCTTTCTTTTTAATACAAAATGTACCTAATTCATAAAATTGAAGTCTGGTGTATGGCGATAAAATTAACCTCTGTCGCATTTGTAACTTAACAAGGTCAGTGACCTTGGCTAAATATTTGCAGTAGCTTGTCAATACATAAGTTAAAAGTTCAGAAAAAAGTGTTCCATATGCCATTGGCTTCCCTGGACTGTACCTAGGAATAGTCTAGGAAAATTATAACTTCAATAATATAACAAGTACAACATACATTGTATCTTTTTCTTATTTATCTTGCTTGACATTACCAACTTTAATTTAGAGACATAACACCTCATCTTCAGGAAAATTTGAATTTTGTTGCTTCTTACCGCATATTCTTAGAAGAAATGGGATTACATATATTTTGTACTACGATATTAGATTTTTTTATAAATAAATATAAAACTAATTTAAGCATTCTTGCACCAATAGAAAGCAAATATGGCGATAGAAGGACTTTCTTACTTTAAGTATATTTCATTACCTAAGATATATTTTATTTCTATTATTCTATTCTGAGTGAAGCTGGGAAAGGTTGCCAGTGTACATATAAAATTGTACACGATTTTATTCTGTACATAGAAATAATTTAAAAATAACCTATTTGTCTCAACTTACTGTAGTAAATATACAATGTTATGAATAATTATATTATGATATGTTGACCCTATCACCCTAACAGTGTGATCAGAGGCAGTAGCAATCGAAATTATTTCTACGAAAGAAACAGGCATGAGTTCTCTTCATAACGTAAACTATTTGTATGTAGAAGAAGCGTAGAGTGTATTCCAAGATCGCGTTAAATATTAATCCGTAATCTCTGCCTATAATTAATATAATAAAAAATATTCACACAGGTGGTTAATGCAGTTAATAACTATTATTTATAAACACTAAATTTCTATTAAAAGACAAGGATATAATTCTTTTGCTAAAGGAAAAAAACATAATTCCATCGTAGTACAAAAAACAAGTAACAATGTTACATTTAGTTAGTTACAATTGAAAACAGCCAGCACAATAACAACGTTGTGTTAGAGGCGAGATCTCTCGCTACCTGCAATATCACGGTAAATACGTAGACACTAACAAAGGGTTTCCTTTTCCAATGTTATAAATCCACGCTAGATTTCAAAAGCTCTGCCTAAACCATTGTACCTTACTTGAATAACAAATGAAGTCCTTTTATTCAGATTGTTAGTTTACATTGTAGGTACACAAACAGAATCAAATCAGTCGAAATGCTTAAGTTCTTTTAACCCAATTAAAATTGTTGGTGATGCTTAGCTATCTAATTTCATTTTCCACCAGTTTAATTCACAATTGAAGTAGGGAAACATATTGATGGAGCAATAGAAAACTAAAATTCCAAGGAGGTTTTAGCCGTCGAGATATTTTGTACTTACATAAGATTCTGAAAAACATAGTTCTCAACAAGGTCTTTCATACAATCTGATTATAAATATACAAACATCTTCTGATAACAAGTTTGGAACTCAATAGTTCACCACTGGGTTGTCCCAAGTTAAACTAAAATATATTTTATACAACTTTACCGTTATAAGGCATCTTCAAACACTGAGTCCCAAAGACGTATTTTAAAAATATATAGTCAATAATTATTAGAGAAATTATTATAACAAAAACAAAATCGACATCAAACTTTTACATTTTTATTTAAAGTTATAAAGTCACTCACAGCAATGGTATGTCTGATTTCAAATCTTGATGGCTTGTCTTAAATATACCAATTTGTCAATTTTCGACATATCTTCGGAATCCAAGATTCAATGACAACAAGAAAAAAAAAACTAAGTTGGTTCAAAAATGACGAAGATGTTAGATTAAAATACATTAAAATACAAGCGAATTGAAAACCTCCTCCTTTTCGAACTCATTTAAAAAAAGAAAGAATGAATTATATCTCGTATAGCCCATATGGACCCATATAGTATAATCGTAACTGATTGGTGTTTGTATGTATATGGAAAATAAATTAGCAAAAGTATTATATTTATTTACAAATTTTATATTTTTATTTACCAATTTTACCAATGGGTATGGGTATTTACCAATGTTGTTGAGTTCTACAACATTGGTAAATACCCATCGAAACAACGATTTTTAAAATTTTTGTCTTTTTGCCGGTTTGTATGTTTGTCGGCGGCGGACAACCACATCCAAAACGGCTTAACCGATTTGGATGTGGTTTTCACCAATGTATTGTAATTAGCTCCAAACGTGAGAGTTAGTATTTGTTTCATCTAAATTAGTGCATAAATAAAAATAGCTATATTAATTTAAAGTGTTACGTCAAACATTTCTTCAAAAAAAAATGCTATGAAATGACTGTTTAGTTGATTGGGATGAAACTTTCCGGCAATGCATCTGCAGTTCCTCTGATGTTCCTTTGCCTCCCTTATTCTATAAAAAAAATTAAGTTTACTAAGCCAATGTATCTTGACCTTCAATCTATATTGTTAAATGGGCTGATAATGATTCTACTTAATCTGGTCGTTCGGTTGTCGGGATTGCGTGTTGGTCACAAATTTTTTTGTGACAAATACGCTTTTTTTGGTAAATTGACTTTTGGTAAATTTGAAATTTAATATTCATACAGCTATCAGGATTTTCAAAATGTGTTTCTAAATGGGATTTTAAATATCGAGTCCATATCTTTTAAGCGGCTCCTAAGATTTCAGGTGACATTTTGGCAGTGATGAAACTGAAATTTAAATTTCTTTACTGTTGAAACTTAATATAATACAATAGACTATATTGATTTAAGGAGCCCGGACTTACGCCCATTTTTACCATCGACGATGGTAAAATTGGGCATAAGTCAAGATAACTGTCTCTTTTTTTGTTATGCACTTTGTTAGATTGTATTTTTTTCTGTTAATAAAATGGTTATTCATTTAATTTTTGTGTAATAGGTTAGGTAAAACTTAATTTAAAAAAGAACGGAATATGTAAGTTACTTATTTTTTTCTTTCTTCGTAATCCCTACTAATATGATAAATACGAAAGTACTAGTAAGTATACTCTATCTGTCTATCTGCCTGTTACGCTTTGACGCTTATTGGTAAAACGATAGATTTGACCTTAGGGAAGGAAATATGCTACATTATAAACCAATGCACAATATATTGCGCAAAAGGGTTGAAGGGGTTTGAAATAAGGGTTGAAAGTTTTGTATGGAAATTCGTCATTATTGAAAATGAAACCGTGAAACTTTGTTTTTAGGCACTTGATAAGAAAGTAATAAAGGTTTGTTCAAGTATTTTTGAAATGAGGGACGAATTTTTGTATGGGAGTTCGTTATAATCGAATATGAAAACACAAATCTTTGTATTTAGCTACTTGTTAAAAAGTTAATAAACATTTGTTTCAGCGTTTCTAAGTTTCTGACCTACATGGGGATGAAAAAGGAGATGAAAATTCCTATAGTATAGAAGTCCAAACAAAACTGTCTATGTTTACTATGCGTATATACACATATATTTATCTAAAACAAGTCTATGATTAGTGAAAATCTCTTAGTCTTAGACGACGCGCGAGCGCTGGACTCTCCAAACGTCATATACAATGAAGGATGTGCTGAATCAAACTTGCAAAATATTTGTGTTAGGAATGACTAGAAAAATAAAAACAAAGTTTATAAAATGTATTCAAATAAGTTATTTGCAGTAAACCAAAGTAGTTTATATGTGTATGATTAAGGAAGTAAGTATCCTGAAATATTAAATTTAAAGTACACATCGACTATTCTACGCGGGGGAAGTCGCAAGCAAAAGCTATCCTTACTAATATTATAAATGTGAATACTTACTTAACCGATCATCATTTAATTTTGTACGCATAATCTTTAAGGTATCGGGAAGGATATAGGATAGTTTTTATTGCAAAAAGAAAAATTACGGACGCTAAGCAAAATTATTATATTTTAAATGCGAATGTTTGAATGGACGTTTGTCACCTACATGAGGAGATAGAGATAGATTATAGTCTGGAATATCACTTGAATTTTTATTCTGGAAAAATATACGGCTTCCGCAGATATATGTATAGGTTTACATATAGATACATCAATATTGAATTCCACGTGGACGAAGTCGCGGGCAACAGCTAGTTTAATAATATTAATTGTTACTTCATTATTTTATATAACATGAAAAGCTTTTTCAGATTACCCTACCAGAGAACCTAACCAGAACCACAGAGTGATTGCCTTTGTACGTAATTAACGTAGACATCTCGACCTACCTTAAGGTCCATCAGCTGACCTGTGGGCGCAGAGTATGCAGTAGATCTAATTTCCTTCCAAGACATTGTCATTAGTTAGTTTAATAATTCCAAATACATAGTCATTCCAGATATCGCATGTGAAATTTGAACTAATATTATAAAAATAAATGATTTTGCAAACTTAGATACTCATATGGTAAACATTTGCCTTTTTGTATTTTTAATTTCATTAATAGAGTAGATAAGTTATAGCAGAGAAGAAACAGAGTACTGGATGATGAGGTTCCAGCTTGAAAAGAAAGAAAAGTTGCCTGGCAGCCGTCGAGTAATTGAAAAAAAAAATTGAAAAGAGAGTCAAGAAAGTCGGTATAGGAGCAAATGTAAAGTGAAGAATTAATAATTAGAAGATTTAATTAGATTAGTTTTGATTCTAAGAAAAAAGAAAAAATATGCATTTAAATTTTATTTAAGTTCACCTTGTCCTTAAAATTTAAATGCATTTTATCAATATATTAGAAAAAATCACACAAAGTAAAGCGCTAGTTTAACGAAACCCTAACTACTGTAAGAAAATATTATTATGAAAAAAAAATCACTGTATTCCCTTTTGTCCTTTAAAGCGTACGTTATTTTGCTTCATCAGTTAAAATGTTAACTGATAAAGCAAAAACATTCTGTGACCTCATTAACATTATCACCAGGTTTTGTGTTTTAAGAGTATAGGCGATTATCAAAAGATCTAAACACCACTTATATGTGTGACCGCAAAAGATTTTGACATCGAATTGCTAATTCAATTTCGGGAAAATGTTATTATATGTTAAGAGTGTAATAACTGTGCTATTATATCTTTAATACCGTAATTAATTTATCTATTACGTTTATATTTATTTAAAAACATCGAGAAAAATAATCTTTTAAATTTTGTAACAAAAACAAAACCGACTTCAAGGTATAATAAGTACGTCTCATTCTTCTTTTCTATCATTTCAGTTCAGACTGGTCGTGATCATTATATATCAGTGACTCGCTTTACTAGATACCGCTATTCCTCCCTGATCGCTGTCTTTTTTACACATTCGTGCAAAGGGACATCCTCTGCCACTCTATCCTGGTCGATCCATATCATGGGTGACCTGTCCTTTACAAATCCATTAAACCCTTAAATCTCTAGTCTCTCGTCTTAAATCTATCAATTATTGTCAATGTTAATGCCAATTGTCAGTATATCTTCGGGACTCAAGTTTCAATACCATTTAAAATTACATGGGACCCACTTGTGAATGTCCCCTTTTCACCATTTTTTTTTCAAACTTTTATTAATGTCGAAATTTTGTAGTCGGTTAATAAATGATAACTAATAGTTGAATTGAACATCAAACAAACATTACCTTAACTGCATGCTAAAGAAATGTTTACTGGCGAAAGTCGCCGACCAGTGTAAATTATGTGTTGTTTTGTTTTTAAACATATCAAAATTTGTTATGGTTTAATTGCATTCCGTAACTTATTATATGTCTTGTCTTCCTTCTGCATAATGTTACCACAGCTTCCTATTATTATTTACTTTAGTCTTTTAAAGTTTCATTTTGATATATAATTCTCAAGAAATGTTTGATGTCTGATATTTAGGAATTAAAAAAATAATAATTTTACTCATCCGTGTTTTTTACTTATATTTTTTTACGCGACAAAAATGTTTCACCTGTCACATTGTGGTTTCAAGTTTGCTTTAGGCAAAGTAAATTATCATAAAATTATATCGAACCTACAAAAAATCTTACCCAAACGTTACCTAAGTAAACATTCCGACATCAATGATTGATTAATATGACGCGAGAACTAAGACACGTCACATTGGACTTTTTTTTAATAAAAGTTACGATATATTGTAATAGCCAGTACTTTACAACTAAGAGTTGTAACACTTTTTGGACAAAATCTTGATTTTACATTTTTTTTATTATCAGAAAATTATTGTAAAATCTATGTATTATTAAATTAAGTCGTATTAATTTACAGTTAAATAAATATACTTTGAAATGCCAAATTCTAACAAATTATCTAACAACAAATTTTCTGAACTGCAACGCCTACTTTGTGAACCAATGAGATTATGCCGTTGGACAGGATTTTTTCCGGTCGACGGCCTTTCCGGATCAACAATATCTTCAATAAGGTAATGTAACTTCTAAAATGTTCCCCGAGTTTGTTAATATTCATAACTAGCGAACCGCTCCGGCTTTGCAAGCGTGCTCTGTACTTTTTTCTGTCAACCATATTCTGTCAAAATTATATAGAGTATAAGACAATTATAATCTGTATTCAATGCTACTTACTAACATATTTATTTAGATTAGAATTAATATTGAAAGCGATATAGCGTCATAAATAACGTATGATTATTAAGTGAATTAAAAGAATATTGATTGTGAGTTAACCGTAGAAGATACAAAATATGTCATCGCGGAGTTTTATTTATCATTTTTTTAATTTCTTTGTTACCTTTTATATTTTCCATGGCTGAGCCTATGTACATAATGACAGTTTAGGTCTTTTTATATATATATATTATATTTTAATTGTAATGTATCATACATATAAATAATCCGGAATTAATTGTCTTCATGATGGTGAAAACTGTTACTAAAACCGTCGCGTGTTTGAGAAGGAGCTAGCAGACATACAGAGGAGTCAAAAGGACAAGACAACTTTTCTTTATACCAGCGAACCCTCTCCGGTTTCGCACGGATGGTAGCGCATAAATTACATCTGCATATTTGTTGCTATCATACCACGTACCGGCCGCGCATCAAATTTAAAAAAAATATGAAACTAATATTTCCTTCTGTCTCTGTCTGTTAGTAAAAGCTGTATGTAATTGACAGCCAGACAAGGCGAGGGGACTTTGTTTTATATGATAAATACGGGATCACCCATCTATATCGCATGGCTGTTGATTTGTTCGGTTACGCGCAGTTTCAATTTGTATGTTTGACAATAGGATGTAGTGTAATAGACAATTATAATCTACATTTAATGTTCAAAATTACTAGCACTAATTATTAAATTATTAACTATCACTAATAATTTGTATAAGCATAAATAATGAAATCTAAAATCTAGTGTGATAAATAACGTACGAATTTTAATTGTTTTTTTAAAGAAAACGTGGTTGTTTCGAGACAACCATAGAAGATTATACAAGAGTTATGGCACAGCGAATATTTTTTTGGCGTTTTTGGAGATCTACAATAGTTTACTACATCATTTCATATACAAATCGTATCCGCCACCACCACCATCTCAGCCTATGATCGTCCACTGCTGGATATAGGCCTCCCCCATTCATCTCATCATTGGGGGGAAATGTACCACGCCTGGCAGGCGGGTTGGCGATCGCAGTATGTTCCACCGTACTAAGAAGAGGACGCCCGTCCCCGGTAGTAAGTATCTTAACACTACGCCAACCGGTCAGACAAACGGACAAATCGTATAGCGTGTCAAAATTTGAGCTGAATTGATGCAGAACTTTTTGAGTTTTTATAGTTAGTAAGTAGCGTACACAAGCCAACTTAATTTTTTTATATATAGATTGAACTCGGATTTGTTCTTGTTATAAAAATTAAAAGATTATTTAATATCTTTACAGATGCAGTATGAAATTGCCTTACATCGCGTTTCATGTTGCTTCAGTCTTGGGGCAGGTTATAACAATGGCATTGAGCTTGATATCATTTTTTACAAATACTTGCACTCTGCAAACTTCAAGTAAGTAACAGCAATTTCAAACTCTTGGTTTTGTTTTGTCGCTTCATTTCCATTTAAGTAAGTGGTATTAATTTTTAGCAAACTTAGTATTTTATACGACTGGATTGATAACAGCAATGTTGTTAGTGAATCTCTCTAAAAATTGGACCAAACTTATTAAAAAGACATTGGAAATTGAAACAATTTTGGTTGGAATACGACAGTCATACAATTCTTGGAAATGCAAAAGCATTGCTCACATTGTAATGTGTCTAGCAGTAGGTAAGTGTTATAATGTAAAATAGAAGGCAAACAAGAAAACATTGCATCAAACTGTTATGCACGTGATTGTTTTAGTCAGTTTACAATTTCATTAGGCATATTATAAATCGAAATCATTAGGTAATTACCTAATGATACCTGGAATAATTATTCCATATCTTATTTTTTATTCAGTATCTACATTTTTAAACATAAAAATGAAAAAATGTCTTTATATGTCCTTTATTTGTCCTTACTTTTAAAAACTTTTTTAGTAGAAAAACATTTAGAGAAATCATACTCTTTTAAAATCCCATTAAACCAGTATGCTACAGTAATAACTCGCCGTGGCTATGCACGGGCAGTAAATAAGTGATTACATTAATTCAATATAACTTAGGTTGTTTTTGAATTGCTTTGATTGGTTCAATATAACTTAGGTTACAAATTTTTGAATTGGTGAATTTTTGAATAGGTTAAGTAATTTTTTACTCTTATTTTATCTTACTTTATTTAGAACAATATGTTTTTCTTTATAATAATAGTGTATATAAACAAAAACATAAAAATACTTTAATTTTAAATGAATAAAAAAAACTCATTGACTATTTTTTAGCAAATCTTCACCTTAATCGAATAATTTCCATCTTTTTGCAGTTGAGCATATTCTGTCAGTAATATCAAAAACATATATAGCCATGAGTTATTTGAACGAATCAAAAATAAACGATAAAGTTCTGGAAAGATATTTCAATATTTCAATGCCCTTTGTTTTTAACATGTTTACCAGTTACAGTTTCTGGAAAGCGGTACCATTTGAGGTAAGATACATTCGATATTTTTGTTCGATTGACAGGAGTGTAATGTTTATCGCGGGTATGTATTTGTGTGCCTTAGTGTCTGGACCGATTTTGGAGAGTGAGATTTACCTTTGTAATTTTACCCTCGTAGACTCTAAATAAGGTAGTTGTTCACGTTTGACAATAATACGTAGGTACATATATGTACATATTCATCTCCACATTTCATTAGAATACTACTGGTTGGTCCAAATATTTTGACAGCACAATTTGGTATTACTCTTACACTCGTCATAGATTATTTTAATATTAACCATTATTACTCGTATTAACTATTCTCGACAAATAAACATCATCCATCCAAAAACTGTATGCAAGCACAGGTTGTTTCAGATTTCAGGTTTTAGAATCTGTTGTCTTTTCCATGGATTTTTGTAATATACGCCAACTAAATTATCATTTAAGATTCCGTATTCTTATGTCAGTTAATGTTTTCTTTTATTTCTTTTTAGATAGCAAATTTACAGGCAACGTTCTTATGGAATGTCACTGATGTAATGATAATGTGCATAAGTATTTACTTGACGTCGTACTTGCAAGACTTAAATAAAATTGTATATGAGAACGAAAAATCAGTAAGGTTTCAATTATTTAGTTTTGTGACGCCTTTTAAATACTTGAATAATTGATTTGAATTATTAATTTGTGTTTTCTTTTTGTTTTCCACTAAGAAATCAGTTCCTTGGGAGGAAATAAGATTGCTCTACTCTCACCTCGTGGCTCTTGTCAAAGAAGTAGATTCGAGATTCTGCTATCTGGTGCTGTTGTCGTTCTTCACCAACTTGTTCTTCGTTTCTCTGCAGTTATTCAATACTTTGATGTAATAACGCTAGCATTAACCTTTAAAAATTCCATATAATTATACTTAAGCAAAATTCTCCACAAATAGTATTGTGTTCCTCTAGGCTGTTTCTTTTATACTATCATAAAAAAGATTGTTTTTAAATTGTTAAACTGAAGTGACAATGAACAGAATGCATTACTAGAACGGATGGCCGACGCAGCCAAAAGGTTTCCTAATGGTAGCAACGTACAGGGCGACGTAGCGTGGGAAACTCCACAAGGTGTGGCGACGGACAAGGTTGCAGAAGTATACTGGAAAAGGGGGGCAGTTTTATAGAGGCCTACTGATAGTGGTAGATATCTTTAGAGTGTAGATGGTAATGTTGATTTTTATGATGTAGATAGTTATCGGAAGTAGTTACATAGCTTTTCTACCTATCTTTATTTTAGGTGGTTAAACAACCATCCCAAATTAAAAAAAAACAATGTTCCTATATCTAAGTTTTTACCAACATTCTGCTCATTTAGACGATAGATAGTCTTCGCAGATCTGACCTTTTCGAACATCCTCTGATATTTAAAAGAATCTAAGAGTTTTCTTAATTTGACAGTTTGTTCGATGAAGTGGCAATGCGGCTGTTCGCACTTATCGTTGATAGCTGGAAGAAAGCTCTGAAATAGTAGCCATTTATGGGGCAGACTTCTTCCAGATATATTGATGAACAATAGGTCATCAATCTATCTGGATGAAGTGAAGAAATCTAATAAGATTTTACTAATACTAAGCAATTGACAGCAAATTATCTTTTACAATTTCAGAAACGGCTTATCGTTAGGTAATAATGGCGAAAACAGTAATACTATACCGTGAGTATTTATGTATAATGTATAACAGATGTTGTTTTATATAATGAACGTGTTGGCGCTTGATGGGGTCTTGAATTAAATTTGAATCTCACATGTTACTTAGTGACGACGTGGTCAACAGAACAACGACAACTTTCAATAACAAGAAAATGTATAAATATTTAGACGTAGCAAATTATTCAGACGTAACCTGTCATCTCAATTTGATATATACTCAGACGTATTTACGTGACGTGTTATAGTGTAAATGTGTATTTTTGTATATTTCTTTTCCATAGTGCATTACATTTGATATATTATATTTACTCGTTCGTGTTCCTGATGACCAGAGCGAGTGTGATGTGTTTGCTCGCGGCGAATGTACACAGGGCCGCACAGGAGCCGCTGTTTGTTATCAGATATGTTTCCGCATCTGAGTACACGCTTGAGGTGAGTTGGCGAAACTTATACTTGTATAACGATAACATTTAATACAACATGCACTTATCACTATACGTAGGTAGATATTCTGGAATTAGATTATACCCTATCTAAGCCAACGCGCTAAATTGAAAAGAAAAATAATTCAATATCATAAGAAAATGGAAAAACTTGAATCAGAAAAATCTAGAGAAAATTTTCTCCTTTGCAGATACAAAGATTCATTCGGCAGATTCGTTACACAACGACGGCGCTAAGCGGTGTCTATTTTTATGTCACGAGGAGTACTTTGCTTAAGGTAAGTAAAGATTTATTAATATCAGAAGGGGGCTAAATCAAAGCAAAGACCAGAGGATACAGAAGCGATGCCATCTTTGGCTTATGGGAAGGGATGAAGAGGAAACGGGACTTGCGACCCCTCGTTTTCCATTAAAACAGACGAGATTAGTATGAAGACATATTAACAATACTATAGATTATAATATGCACTATTGATGGAACTTATTTCCTATTAAGTTCACTTTTTCTCTAAATTAAGAAGTGACGACGTTTCAACAAAAAAAAATTAAAAAAACAGCTACAGCTTATATGAATACTAAAACATTAAAAAAAATCGTTACAGGTCGCTGGGACACTATTTACATATGAATTAGTTCTGTTACAATTTAATTTGGATAACTCGCGAATAACTCGCCACAGAAACATTACATGGAAGGATTAACAAATGAAAATCCAAATACATTTGAAGCCATGAAAACTGACGATTTACCACGCAGTTTGCATGGATAAAAAACTAAGTCATAATATTTATTCTGATATTGTTAATATTATTAGATTTTGCAATCCTTAGTAGACATATGTGGATGTGTAATTATAGCACCAATGTTTTATGACCAAAATAATCACGTGCATCATTTCGGAGATTTGGTTAAAATTGAAGGAATAATGAAAAAGGAGCAGTATAAAGAGATACTGGAGCGAAACGCTGTTCCTTCCGGGCTACGTTTGATTGGAGATGGATTCATTTTCCAACAAGATAA
>DWLR01002255.1:0-15896 GCA_018246295.1 Papilio alexanor hazarajatica | reverse complement strand
AAAATTATTGATCGCGTTTCATTTCCACCTTCAAGCCTGGGATTACAGCCGTAGAGCACTGCAAGACGTGCACAATAAGCATATTATTAAAAATAATTTACTAATATTTCTTGTAACCATTACAACTAAGCTTAAAAGCGTTTGCTAGGACAACAGTCGAATGGCGGGATTCGAACCCACAACCTCATGATTGGTAGTCCGTATCCTTAACAAGTTGAAAAAAAAAAGAAACTTAGTGTAACAGATATAGCTAATCTACAGTAAATTGCAGAAACGTAGTAATAGATACTTTTACTTTTTTGGTAATAAAACACTTAGAACTTCCTGCATCGCACAGCCGCGTTGTAGAATGATCTGTCCCCAGCTGTATTTCCAAACCGATACGACTTAGGGGCCATCTGCAGTTCCTCTGGCGTTGCGGATATCCACGGGCGTCGGTTCACTTAATGTTAAGCGACCCGCTGCTCGTTTGCCTCCCTTATTCTATATAAAAAAAACTAAGGTGTGTACTGCACTCACAATACATTTAGATGCATATTATCCACAAAATAACGATTTATATTGGATTATATTAAACTTAGTAATCGCTTATTACCTTATATGTATTATTATACATATATGTATGTATATATTTAGAATTTTAAAAACTATAAAATATGTCGATTACATTTGACTTGCGTAATCATGTAACATCAACAATCGTGTAACAAAACGTAAAGTAAGGACAATGCGAACGTGATCAGTGTATACAACAAGCTACCCATGCGCTTTACCATTCATACATGGAAAATTCGTTTGAAATTATTGCACGAATAAACAGCTCTGACCTGCTCAAAAATTGCACTGAACAATGCGATGCAAATTGTAAAGCGATTACATTGTTTTCAATTGATATTTTACACGCTGTTTAACAATATTTTTATGTCAATAAAATGCAATAATCACAAGTAATTAGTATTGTGACAAGTTAGTCATCTTACAATATGGGGGGGGGGACTAAGGGGATAAGCATTCGCATGAAATATAAATGCAAACTGCATACAGTTTGAAGTTGACCATAGCTTAATGAAATTTTGTACTTGGGGTTTTAATATTGGGTAGCATGGTGTTGGCAGAGGTAAAATGTGTCGCTTGTTATCGAATGAATGTCCGTTCGAATACAGGATTTTTTGATTTTAATTTTGGGGTTAGATTTTTATAAAACAACGATTTTCTTCCTTAAGGGCCGGCAACGCACCCTTTGGTGTTGTGGATATCACAGGCGTTGAATCACTAATATTAAGCGGGCTCCTTGTTTGCTTATTTGCCTCCCTAATCCACATTGCCGAAACATTCACATAATTAATGTTGTTTTTTTTATCTCTCTGTCTCTCCCTCGTGATGTACGTGTCACTTGTGTGGACCTTGGAATCGATAAAACTGATTGTGTAGTTTTCTTTATTGTTTTAAAACTGATTGGTAGCTGGTATAAACGAGCTGAAGCATCAAACAGGCTAGTTGGACTTATAACTCTAACCAAAATCAAAAAGTAACTCAACTAGGGAATTTTAATAAAACGAAATTTCTTCCGTACCGAAAAATTTCAAACTAGCTTGAAAACAAAATAACAAGTAAGAAGAACAATAAGACAAGTGATCGTGTAGCTGACAATGCTCCTCAGTCAGACACTCCTCAGACGAAACGCAGAATACTTCTACTTCACGTCTATCTTCTGTAAGGAAATTATATTCAAGTCAAATATCAGAGTGAGCAAATACAGTTCCCCTTTCCTTTATTAGTGCATTTCGATCAAGGCATTATCCATTGGAATGCGACAGATAAGAAGAGCTGCTAGTCCAAAGGCTTTTAGGTTAAAAGCACACTACAATCTTTTAAACAAATTAGCAATATCGGCATTAATTAAAATTGTATTTAAATATTAGCTCATTAATATACTTTAAAGTGAAAATTAAACGTTTGTTTTATATATCTAGGATTACTTAGGGCACATTATGAGAAAGTTTTCGTAACATTTATTTCACGTATCAATTGTGAACATATAACACGATCTTACGATGACAGGTGACAATGGAGAACGAAGTTTGGTCCACACTTAGTATTTCTATTAAACTCATGACATTCCAAATATGACAAGAGAAGGATAAATCTATTTTGACACACCGAAAATCTCAAGAATTTGAAATAAAATATTAATATGTCTTGGAAAAACATCGCCGCCATAACACCACAACTAGTTAACGCGTCTAATAATTTTGATTGAAAATCGAATTTATATTTCAGTGGAAAATAAAATGGGTCTTCCACCACCGTACGAGCCCAGTGCACCAAACCCAGTGCCACCGCCGTCTTACTTCGGCGACAACCCCCCACCACCGGTTGCCCCCACTACACAGCCGCGGACGGTCGTCGTCACCACCGCTCCCACATCATCCGATACCAGTGAAATCAAAATCGGACCGGGACCCACGGGCATAACTTGCCCCAACTGCAACAGATCTGTGGTTACCCGAGTACACTACGCAGCTAACAATCGAACGCATATCATATCAGCTGGACTTTGTATATTAACTGGGTAAGTTATTTATTTCTTAAATTAAAAGACAACTTAGGGTCGTTCAAGAAAAGAGCATACTCATTTCTAAAAGGCCGGCAACACATCTGCGGTTCCTCTGGTGTTACGGACGTTCATGGGGGGCGGTGATCGCTCATTTGAGTGAGAGAGAGAGATTTGACTCGTTGCTTTGCCCCCTGACTTTTTTTTTAATTAAAAAAAGATGTAACTTAATGTGCAACGATGATGTAAACCTAGTTAAAAACCAAATAATTATTCACGCAAAAATGATTAGGATATTGTATCACCACTACCGATAGAACGATTTATAAGTTAGTTATCAAAAATAGGGTCACGACAACGAAGTGGCAACAACCACTTAAGTAATACGAGGGCGGGATGATAAGTAACTAGCCTAATAAGAAAACACTTAATTTTCCGTGATAAAATTAATTTTATTTTTCGACATAGTCTCCGTGAACTTATTCCATCTTCGATCTAAAGCAGTAATGCCTTCCATAAAATGATTTCTTTCGAAGCCTACAAAATACTCCTCTACAGCGGCTATGACTTCATCATTTGCGGCAAATTTCTGTCCACCCAAAAAAGTTTTGAGCTTAGGGAATAAGTGGAAGTCTGATGGCGCAAGATCAGGCGAATAAGGTGGGTGGGGCAGCAAATCATACTTCCGTTCGTTGATTTTTGCCATAGCTTTAACACATGTGTGAACCCTAGCGTTGTCTTGGTGGAAGATGATTTTTTTTTCGCCAAACCTGGTCGTTTTTGCTGAATACATTGAGAAGCTTATCTACAAGATTAGCGTAGTATTCTCCATTAATTGTTTGACCTTTAGGAAGGTAATCTATCCATCAATTTCCCATCTGCATCCCAGAAGACGGAAGCCATCACTTTTCCAGCCGACTTTACAGCCATGGATTTTTTTGGAGCCGGGCATCCCGATTGAGTCCCGAGTGAGAGTGTTTTGATTGAATTTTTGATTCTAGCGTGTAATGATGAACCCATGTTTCATCTGTTGTTACAAATCGACATAAAAAATCGGCCTTATTACTCTGAAAACGGTCTAGACATTCTTTTGAGTTTTCCACCCGAATCCTTTTTTGATCGTGCGTTAGCAATCGCGGCACCCAACGGGCCGATAACTTTTTCATATTTAATTCTTCACTTAGGATATGATGTACCCGTTCTTTTGAGATACCTGTAGTGTCAGCTATTTCAGATAACTTCAATCGTCGATCTGCTAAAACCATATCATGTGCTTTCACGACCATTTCCGGAGTCGTAACGCTTTTTGGACGTCCGGGGCGAGCTTCATCTTGGACACATGTACGATCGCGTTTAAACTCAGCCACCCAGTTTTTTACTGTGGCATAAGAAGGAGCACATTCACCCAAAACATTTTTTAACTCGTCATAGATATATTTCCCTTTCATGCCCTTCATATGAAGAAACTTTATCACCGCTCTTTGTTCAATTTTATCCATTTTGAAAACAGTTGACGAAATATATTTTCAAATGACAAAAAAATCAATAAAATTTTCACGCCACCAAATTCAAATTTAGAACACAGGTGGCCAGAGATACGAATTTAAAAATGACATATATATTTTTTAATTTTAACTTTTTAAATAGCAGTGGCTAGTTACTTGTCATCCCGCCCTCGTAATAACCGACGTTCAATATGAATTGAATAATTTGCTCCGTTATGTTTCGATAATTATATTTAGAAAACAATATTGCGGACGGTCAATGTACTGTTTTTTACTTGTTTTAAAAAAACACGTCCAGTCATATACGTAATTAGTTATAACTTTTATGCCTTTATAATAAGCGTACAAAATAAAATACAGTCATGGTATTTTATATTAAAATGTTTGTATGTTACATTCATATGAAAAAGTTTTTGCTCTATTTACGACATTCTTTCGTAAAGAACTTACTGTTATCGAGAGGAATAGATAACGATGAATGTACGTAGTTGATCTTTCTGATGTAATACAACACTGATATAAGAAACAAGTCATACACCTTAATTACGAAGCCATAAAACACATTGTTTATTCGCACTCAAAGATCACATCACTCCATATTTTTTAATTAGTTCCTACATTTTAATGTATTATTTTTTTTTAATTTGTTGGCACTCGTTCCTAAACGTTAAAAAGACCCTATTAAATATTACGTTACTTATTGTTACTGCTAAATTTTGTTATAATTTGCCTTTGAAACTGTTATTACATACTGGCTATGTCAAGAAAAGAATAAAAGAAACTGATCCATTAATATTGTAGACTTTCAGCGACAGCAGTGATCTTTTTTACATCAGGAGATGCACTACTCGTTTTTCCATTTAAAAGTCTATGGGAAAAATGACCCTGACTGTACTCCGGTGAAATATATGAATTGAATGACACCCCATTCTTTAAAATCGGTCAAGCCGTTTAGTACTATAGGACGTCTTAATGGAATGGACATACATACGTACATAACCGCGAAAATATTACCCGTTCGTCAGTCGGGCAAAAAAGGAAAAATACGTAACTAAGTTTACCTCGTTGTTTTACAGATGCTGTTGCGGCTGCTTTGTCCCCTATTGCATGCGATCCTGTAAATCCGCAAATCATTTTTGCCCCAAATGTAGAGCCTTCATTGGTACCTACGCGCCGTCCTAATTCATTTAATGCCTTTGCCAATCAATTATTAATATAACTACGTAAGTATACATTTCTCGTGTATCTTTGAAACAATGAAATCTACTGTTTTTGTACACCGATGAAAGGATTAGAAAAAAATATAAAAATGTGTTACAAATACTATCGGTAATTGAATATTTTATGTAAACAAAAAAGTTTATCATGCAATCAAAAGAAACTATTATAATATGTAATATTCGCAACAGCTAAATAAAATACACCAATGTTATGTTTGAATTAAAATTTGATATGGATAATGATCACAGAAACTTAAAATAATAGACGTGTACCAAGAGGTGGAAATATTTGCAAGTACATAATATGCATTGTACATGGTTTTTATTGTACTATTGTAAATCATTTTCTACAAACATTTATGGAAAACTACAATTCTGTGATATGTTTATGATTCTTAATAAGTAATTAAGTATATTATATGTTTAAGGTGAACTAGTTTTGTCATTATTATATTAAAACACAAATATTATGTTCATTAAATTTTAGTTTTATTCGAACTTTTGTACTTATTTTAATATTAAATTTTTATACAATCTCAACAGTTTGTTTGTTAACCTCGAACTTTTAAATACAACATTACATTTTTTTTTTGTCACCAAGGGCGGAAAACTTTTTATACATAATTTATACAATATTTAATTAAGTTAAAAATACATGTGAACATGTTTACTGAATGTATCGATCACCAATATCCCGACATGTATTGACAATATGTGACTAGTACAGTAACATTAGACATTTTTATTTATATATTTTTATCCTTGTTTATATTATTAAAAGAAGAAATGTTTCCAGTACGGACATATTCCACGTCATTCGCAACTTTGTTGCCGTTTGAACAAGCAAACAAAGCAGAGAGAAATAAAGTTACATAAACTTAACAAAAGCACTCGAAAACGTTACGGGGAAAATAAGTTACGAATAAAAGAGAAGTTTTCTGTCTTAAATTTTGACAATTGCTTTACACATTACTGCATACAAAATATTGATAGATATATGAACCGTTCAGTGCACACACGTTTAACTCCATAAAACAAAAAGTTGAGAAATGCGATGAAATAATGTATATTGTTTTTTAAAATTCCTGAAATAAAAATAATTTAAATTCAAATATATAATGTAGAATGCATAAATACAGACATAGCTTTCATCTAACGGTATATACAATTAATAAGAAAGAATAACCAAAAAATATTCGTCAGTAATGTTACCGTTTTCATGTGATGGTGGAGTTAATCGATTTGGCAACTGAAAAAAGTAATAATGTTAAATTCAGTCTTTAAATTTTTAAGTTTTTTTTATTACAGAAAAAGTTACTTATTATATATTTTTCTTACAGCTTTTCTATAAAAATGAATATTGACAGTTCTGTTATATTATTTGTGATTAATTCATCAGCAATATTATAAATGTTTTCTTCATGAATGATGTGAGGATTCGTCATTTCGATTTGTTGTCAAGGTTTTTATAGTAATCATATTTGACAGCAGGAAAGAATTTTAGTAGGTCCATCATGTCTCTCCATTTTTCCCTTGTCACAGTTCTACCTTTAGGATATCCTATTATTATATAATAAAGGCTGATCTATATTTATCAAACTTTGCGGTCTACCTGGTACAGACTTTCTTATATCAACGACTTTAAATTCTGTATCTTATAGTCATATTTGAATTGTATGAGATGCGGTTTGGACTTTTCTAACTTTATCCAGCGTATTTTAAGCCAATTTACTGGAAACTCTGTGAAGGTTACTTTTTGATTTTTTGTTAAAAAAAATCTTGGTGGGTCATTTGGATTAGATTAAATAACGCTTTCTTTTTACATGTTTTCATTATATTGTACCAAACATCTGGTGAAAAAATGTTTTTTTTTTTCGCACATGACTCAATAATAGCGAAATCTAAGTCATTGGGCAGACAGCTGTGTCCACTGACCAAAAATTTCATTTCAATTGACTCAGCTCTTAGTTCCGTACTTTGAAAAAGTTTCAATAAACTTAAAATTTTAATATTTCAGATAATCCAATAATTAATAATATAACTGCGTTATTGAAACAATTTACATTAGAGTATGGAGTTAATCAAAATGGCTTCTGAAATAAATTACTTATTATTCAATTGCCAAAAAAAATTGCAGTTTAATCAGTTAATCTTTATTATTAAGTTATTATAAATATAAAGAGTTATGACTATACTGTTTGACACTTAAATTTAAGATTTTTAAGAAAGGGGAGTTAATCGATCTGTGCACTGAACGGCTCATAATATTTTAATGAAATATTTTAATTGATAATATATTACCACATCTACTCTTCCTAAGGGGCACGGGTTTCCCGTCAATTTGACCAATGAGTTGCGAGCATTTATCAGATATACAAACTTATACGGACTTAAATCATAGTCACATACTATCATTTCTATATATCAGCTAACCTCTGACAAAAGTCATGAATAGTTAGATACAAATTGCTCTCTATCTACCGGAATTAAGAGACCTGGCAACTTTACTTCAAAGGTAATTACAAACGTACATAGACAGATATTCTCGCTGAATTTATTAGTGTATAAGAAACTCTATACATTGTACTTAACATTTAGTCTATCTATACCTATATTCTTAATCTAGCCCGACAACTATTGAACAAAACGAAAGTTAAATAAGGAAACATTTTCTTATAGGATTGTTTTCCTTGTGTACACTCCAAGAAACCTTTGGCAGTTTGGACAATAATGCTCCACGTTTTTCCATCTTCTTATGACGTACGGTATTATACAGCAACACAGCCACCTGAAATTATAAATATATAATTTTATAGATATGAGAGTGCTGCCACTGTGAACTACTACAATGTGTTTTTTTTATTTCAGTCTTTTACAATGTATTCTTTATTTTAGTCTTTTAAAACTGAAACTATTCCTGAGCGAAAAATTAACCACTTGTCTGATGGGAGAAAATTAATAGAAGACTACATAGAATAAGCATCATTATTCTTCAAGATGCTTATACTATTGTAATCATCATAATTTAACCTTGTTTAAGTTACGAAACATGAAACGGTCCTAGGATAAAGCGGGAGGTGCGGTTCAGGGCGCAAAAGGACCCTAAAACGTCAAATGCATAAGAGTTATTTATTAAACATAAACTGAAATACAACTGATGGTGTAAAAGCTTCGACTTAAGGGCACTAAAAGCCAATCTCGTCTAAACACTTAGACCGGCGCTGCGTAAAGCTTTGATATCTACGTACCAAAACAACACGCCGAGGAATACAGCAATGATATGGGTTAGAGTCGTGTTCTTATAGAAAGCTCTAGTCATGACGTCCTCGTGGCAATGCGGACACCGCATTCCTACTGGCTCCGACCCCACGCGCAGCAGGTCCATCTCGATGAACACCTCATTATTACTCTGCCTAATCTGCTCGTATGAATTGGCATCCACTGGAATACATGAAATAACAGCGATCCTCGTCAGCTTATAATTGGATTTGGAATATTATAAACTGTCAGCAAATTGTGAACTGAACGAATCGTTGACAATCTGACTTGTCCTTGTCCGTTATTGTAATATCCAACGCAACAAAACTAATTTTCGATTGACCATTTTTAATACTATTTGCTCAGATGATAATTTGGTCACAGTTTGTAATAAGCTCAGTCCGATTACAAACTGACGAAGTTTACAATCGGTCGGCAAAATAAGGGAATGATCCACAATGTGGCTATGGTCTCCATTCTCAACTCATGCTTTTTCGTTTTCTTATATATATAAACATTACGCTATTAATCGACTTTCACAACTTTCCTGGCAATTATACAATCAACACACGAAAGAATTCACCAAATACAGTAGATAATAATGATAGTTCTATACAAAAAAAACATACAATGAATACACACGCGACTATTTCTATTTTTTCGATTAATATTTTCTAACAAAAACATGTAATAATCAAAATCTTGCACTTACTTGTTTTCTAAACACACACCAGAACAAACAACCACTTCAAGAATTACGGCACAAAAACAACACCTATACACATACAAATATCCTATGTCTGTTGCTTATTGTATATGACATAAAACATGTGTAAAAATTATTAAAATAACTAGTATTTAAATAATTTTAACGTCAAAAAAAAACAGCGAAGATTAATGTCGGATAAACTAGTACTTGATAGAAGTTCAGCGTTAGTTATCGGAAAAACACGATATATCCATTGGTTATCGAATACTTAGATAACGCTAATATTACAAGTGCACCTAAATATATGCCGCGCGAAGTTGATATATGACACTGCATTGTATAACAGTAGACACCTATGTCTATATATTAAAATATATGTAAGTAACTTATAAGTTTTAGTAAGCTATGCTATAGAGTTCACTACGTTCTTAACAACTCGCTTTGGTGTAAGTTAGGGTCATTATGTTACTTATAAAAAGTAAACTAGCGTTTATATTATTTTTGATGTGGTCGAAGTCGAAAGATGGTACACGCGCGTGGTTTAGGCACCTATTCTCTCTTCTCCTGAAGGTACCCACGTATAATTGGACGGAAATGCCGACGCCGCCAACTTGTTACAACCTTTTTTTTAAAGAAAATCATGACAATGCATTACATAGCAAAGTAATGGAAAGGGGAGTGAAGAAGTATAATTATTATGTTAATGTTTAACAAAACTATAAATATTATACCAAAATCGAGGCAATCTCTCTTTGGTGATTATTAATTATCATGTAGTACAGATTGTCGTAGAGATTCGTTGATATTGATATTCTTTCTACTTTTTAATACTGTTTTTTTAACAAGAAGGTAGCAAACGAGCAAGCGGTCACCAAAGTCTGACCGCTACCCATAGGCATTTGCAACAAGCTTTTTCGCTTTAACCAAGGCAACAAAATGAAACTCTGTCATCTTTTGAACTCCGCCTGGGTACAAAGATAAAACAAAAACAAAAGTTCGATTACAGTGCTTTAGAATGAAAAAAAAAACATTGTTTTATTTTTTGATGATCACCGGACGCAAAATAACCACCACTACCTAAAGCAACATCCGGACCAGTTAGACGTTTCGTCAGTCTTAATGCTAGATGAGAGTATGGGAATAGAGTTGGAGATGATTTTGTCAAATGCCAAGTAATTTAATATGAATAAGAACAAAAACATATCTACCTGAATCTAATTCACTCAAGAAAATTTAAGTAAATCAGGTTCAATTAATGGGATTTTCATGTGGTAATGTTCATATTTTTGTTATGCGAGTGTGGGTATTATTTCTATAATAGAAGAATTTTTAATGATGTTAACGTTGCTATCAATAAAAAAAAACTAAAATAATATGTTAAAACGGAGTTACGAAGATCGGAATCTAGAACAAAAGAAAATAACTAAATCAGTACCTAAAATGATCGTATATATTATTTTATTTTAAAATTCACTTTGCTCGCAAAAATACAGTTAATTTAAAAAAACATTTATATTTCTTTTTTTCATATAGTTTCAAAAGTAATATTCTTCCTATGTTCCTCGTATTAATTGTTTTAAATTTTGCTGCTTTCAAATTGGTTTGAAAAACTTATATTACTCCAAAGTAAGTCCTTTCTGAGCGTATTAAATTTATCTAGTTTAAGTAAAGTAACGTGAGAGCTTATTTTTTCTATCCCTGAAACCAATGTCGTGGTCCAATTTTGACACGATGATTTTAGCCTTTTAAAAGTCAACATGAGTTTGACGTTGTTATTATGACATTGACATATTTTGATTTGGCGTTGTTATATTGTAAATACTAAATAACCTAGTTTTTGGGTAGTCTGGTATTGTAATTTTTATGCAATCGTTTCACAGCATAGAATAAGTAAAGTAGCAATATAAGTGTATTCATAATAAAGATTAACAGGATTCCTAAAATAATAACATACATAAGACTATTTTTGATGATATATTTTTCTTGTCTTACATGATACTATTTGATGCTAAGAAAGAATGGATGTAGATTTGTTAAGACCGGGAACGGTACCAATATCTCCAGATACTATCCTCTGGTTTGAATTTATTCTTGATCCTACTCTACTCAAAAAACACCTTAGCAAAACAAATCCAGGTTAGTAAATTGTCATTTTTTAAACAAGACTTACCTGAATGGTATTTAAATAATAATATAACATCTTTCTTGCTCACAGAACCATCAGCATGTGAACTCATAGAAGAATTTCTATCAGTTGATGCTAAGAATTCAGCATCAAAGGCAGCAAGTGAAAGAGTTGTTGATGTTGATGGCCCACCAAGTCCTCCAACAGTGACTACCACACCCCTCCAGTTTACTAGAAAACAACTGGCACTGAAGATTCTGGCCCTTAAGATAGCTGCCACTCTTCGTTGGAATTTGGGTAATACTTTAGAGAAAAAAATTTAATATGAAAATTATGGCTTAAAAAAACTTTTCATACTCTTGTATAAACTCATTGTATGCCTTTTAATCCTACTGATGCAGATAGCTTCTCACCACACCCGGGTTTGACTGTTAGAGAATGCCTTGAGGTATTAAGTCCACCCATTGTGTCATGTTATAAAGTGATATCTTTCTTTGATTTTGATCAAGCTATACTTAAGGGTGCCAGTGTAACAAAAGTTATATTACTTTTGTATATAGGTACATCAAATCTCATTTGATACATTTGTGTTATTTAAAAACATCTCACAATCGGAAATCAAATCCAGAACATGCTTTAAAACAATTAATAAAATAATAGTTTGTTTGATTTGTTTGTCTAATCCTGGAACTAATCCCTTTTAGATCCCTCTTAAATTTAACCACCAATTGAGTTTCAATGGTCATCATAACCCTGTATATTTTTTGCTATTAACTTAAGAAAGAGCTATGTGCGAAATGCCAAAAGAAAAGGTCAACTCACTACTTGTCGATTAGGGTTTTTTCTAATCAGTATTATCATTAAGTTTTGTAGTACGAAAAGCACATTCATATATTTGTTTTTCATACATGTAATTTGTACACACTGCACATGTAATCTTCCCTTGGAAAAAATTAACTAATTGTTTCAGACATATTCGAGACAAAATTGCCTCCCCAAATACAGCAGCAGCTGATGCAAGATCTTGTTTACATGGCTACTGATGCAACATTTGCTGTACCACCACAGGTAAATACAGAATTATCTTAGTAAGTTAAGGAAAAGAAATAAAGTTGTGTACAATTTTTGTACCCATACTAAAAATGTATCTCCTGTATTTATTAATTAATTTGTGATATGTTTTTGTAATATTGTTATATTTGAAAATTGTAATTTTATTGATATTTGTTCTTCTGTTTTCATGACTATGGCTATGACTTTATTAGAATGTATTTATGTAAATATAATTTATGTATGTATTGCCAATGTTGCTATAACTAAAAAAGAGTTACATTGCAAAAAAAGGTAGAAAGTCACTGAAAAGTCGTCACTAAGTCCTATTAAAGACAAGATTGTGGTAGCAATATTTTGTACTATAAGTAACTTTTCATAAGCCTTATTAGATCTTAAATGTTTCACAATTTAAAATTACCACACTTTAAGCCTTATTACAACAGAAACCAACCTGGATCTTAAACTTTTACTTCAAAACAAACACAATACCATTCATATACCCCATAATATACCAGTTTGTTCCAACATTCGTCATTTAGACTATTTTATATTTTCATCGGAAACATTGTTATCTTGTTGAAATCATGAGTATCCATAATATCCTTACTGCACTACAAGCTATACATTTTTATCTTATACATATATTGTTTTGTTATAATTTATTTCATTTTCTAACTATTCATTGTTGTGCTTTGTTTCTTTTTAGGAAATACCTACAGAGTTATTGAACAAACCTCAAGTACAGTTTGCACTAACATTATATCACAGATGGATACTAAGATTTCCAGTAAAAGCGGCCCTATTTGCTAAATCAACGAAAATGTCTTTTGTACATGTGTAAGTATTTGTTTTTAAAATATATCTTTTTCTTTTTTTCAAAATACTTGCTCAAAATGTAAATAATTCCTCTATTACCAGACCCGGAATGCAAACAGATAGTGGCTACAGTCCCATGAATCAAAACTTTGAAAAAATACTGAGAATATGTGATGCATCTCGCTTACAAAGCATTAAGCACTTAGAAAGTGTTCTTACTGAATACACAAGTTACAGAAGCCCCAAACAAATTAAAATACCGGTGATGGAATCATTCATACACCTGACAGAAGATTGTAATGATATGAACCATAATTGGAATGCAGGGGAAGTCTACATTAACCAGTACGAGCTGGCGATGCAGATTCACTTTGATTTATGCTATAATTACTTCTTTTATGGACAGCATGATATGGCCAAGAAACATATACTTGGTTGCAGAGAAAATGCAAAACTTCTTGAAAAAATTGTTGAAATAAAAGGCTACGGATTTCAAAGAGAAATGCCTTGGAATAACTTTTATTATGCTAGCATGACTAATGATGATATAGTAGGATATATTAGAGCTCTAAATTTAGGTTATGAACTGCTTAATGAAGAACCTACGCTTTTACAAAAACTTCAAGAGTCTGTGGCTAATCATTATACAGGGATTATAGCCATTTTACAAGCTGACAATCTGGCTAGAGAAATTCCGATGATTCATAGGGAAGTTGTGGAACTTGATATACAAGGATCGGCTTCCAGTGGCGCTTTTACTGTTGCGAGAGATCTATTAAATAGAGTTTCGGCACTAAACGCAGTGAGGTACGCTCTCGAAGGTGGCATACCATCTACACACCCCGATTTCCTTAATAAGCTCAAAACTCTGGGTAATAAATTTTACGACTTGCTATTTTGGGCGCTCGGGCCGGTTTTGCAATCTAACTTATCAGAAGCTGACTGGAGTAAGTTAAATATTTTCTTTTTACACCTAGCAACATCACAATGCAAGATACCGATCGATAGAATAGATGAGTACTTAAGAAAATATGTCGGGGGAGAATCAAGTGAAGAGGTAAGAAGGAAATTGATATCTGATGATAACTTAAGGCAAGTAATTAATGATCCAATGAATGGGGATGATGAGAACATGGATATTCCAAGAGAGCTGCTCACTGACGACTGGGAGACGCCAGGATTTGAATTTAAAACTATCCCTGAACTGGAAATGGGTAGGTTGAAAAAGCGATTAATAGAATCTTCTACGGCTGATGATGTGCGAATGTGTTTGGTCACTTTGGCTATGATGTCGCCTTCATCTCCGTTATGGAAAATAAGTCCATCATGGAAGCCTGCCGGTACTTTGGGGAATGCTTTGGTTTCTTTACCTAGAGGATTCTTGCAAGACTTTGGATATGTAGTGTCAGGCGCGGCGCGAGCGAGGGCAGAGGCCGGGTGCTCCCGAGCCGCTTTGTCGTTGTTGTCAGTGCTGGAAACTGAAGTGCGCAACCAGCTCGGTGGAGGATCGGACCCAACGATGTTCAGGCTTTGCCGCCTTTTATCATGGGAAGTGCTTTATTTGCAAGTAAATGTTATGCTAAGCGAGTGGCCTCACCACCGACTGAACTTGACAGTGCTGGCGAACAAATGTAGAACTGCAATCACGGCTGCCGCTTCGGGTGACAGCATAGCGCCTCGGCCACAGGTAAGTCAATAAAGTATATGTATAATATCAGAATAAAATAATATAATTTAATGTAGCTGTCACGATAGAGGCATGTGAGATGTATCCGCATCATAAGTCAGATGAAACTGTAATAGGTGGTGGAGGCGTGCTGGACGTGCCTGGTGAACGCGTGCGAATGGGAGGGCGCGGGTGGTGCGGGTGGTGCGGGCGGTACAGGGCCCGCAGGCGAGGCGGCCGCCGCGCTCTGTGCTGCCTGCCTTGAGCTGCAGCGCGGCAAGGCCACCAGGAAGTTTCCACGCACGTTGTGGGATTACGGTGAATAATTTCGCATTGAATATAAGCCACGATAGCCATTTAGTTTGCTAAACTATTTACTAATATATTGAAAGATTTATTTGTTAAAAGTTTTAAAAGTTAATTAAATCTTATTTTCTATCATTACTAATGTGTTTAAAATAATTTAGCAGTTATTACAAAAAGCGACTTATTAAATATCTATTAGATATTTAAAATTTCCGCTACACTGCAAAACAATTTGGTAACGTATCTTCTTGACCCGCAGCCTGTGTTAGGAAATACGAAATATTTTTATTTTATTTTGGGCACAGTTGGAAACATCCGTAAAGTGCAATGGTCTCACTCAATGCGAAACATGTGTCACAAAAGATTTTAAAAACAATTTTTTAAAGAGTTTTTCATGGTGTCCTTTCTTTTGAATCATTGTTCTATATTAGGCTCTTAATTAGAACAATAACTTTTGTTCTTATTTTATAGAAAAATAAATAAAATACACTTGTTTTTCAGCTCTTTCCGTGTATTGCAATGGCTCAAACGGGCCGGTGAAGCGAACAGCCGGTGGGATGCCTTCGCACTCCCGTGACGTGCCCAACTCGTCTGATGCAAGGATCTGCTTCAACGCGTTTCTGGCGACCCTGCGGGAACCCCTGGCCATCAGCGTCATGTTCTCGCTCCTCGCCAGGATATACA
>DWLR01002254.1:0-15899 GCA_018246295.1 Papilio alexanor hazarajatica | reverse complement strand
ATGGCATTTGGAGAGCTATTGCGAAGATGACGTCAGGCACTTTCTTTTTAAATTATCATTTTATATACTTTACCGAATTAAAAAGCTGCGTGTTTACTACTAAGTCTTTATTAATCACTAGTCGTTAACCGCGGTTTCACTCGCCTGCGATACACATCGTCCGCGTTATTAAGCCCACTACATCCTTTTCGCTTAGCTTTATTTTTCTTTCTGTATGTCTTCTAAGGATCGTGGCGTGATGATAAATAACTTTTAACCATCCTTAATAATTGGGTTGATAAAAGCAAAACGTATTTTTCAAATCTGATTACTGAGAGTTCTTGAGAATAGCGCGTTCAAGCAAAGATACTCTTGTTATATTAAGTGTATCTTATGAAATCAGCTAAGAGAGAATAAACATAGGTGTCTTCGATTTTTTTTATTAGGAGAAAAAAAGCGCAAGCTAAGCATTGTAACCTATCAATATTAACAACCTGAATATTAACAGACACGTTTCCACCTTTTAAGTATTAATTTCCTATTGAAAGTGGTCTCAATATCAATATTAATGAGCACGGAACAAATTGATTTTTTTTAAATAATGTATAAACTAGTTTTTGATCACCACAATTCCAAGTGATGTTCAGTGAATGTTATCGAAAGATAGTACACCCTAGATTAGCTCATATATTCTTCTTGTGAAACTTTTATCTATACCAATATTATCTATGTCAATAAAAATTAATATTCATATGTTTGTTCTCTATGCATCCCTAAAACATTGATCGAGATTATGATGAAGCTTTGGATGTTCAGAGGACGCCCGCGAGGCTTTTTGTCCCAAAAAATCCATGCCATTAAAAAAAATAATGGACTTTTTTTAACTTTACATGGCATTACATGTCTGGTTCTGATAGTATATTTAAGGAAAAATATAAGATCATTTTTTGCCGGATGAACTCAATAATTAACTTGTAATCACGGAGTGAAAACGTACATCAAAGCTGAATTAATATAAATCAGATTTTTGTTATGTTACAAATAATTCATTAAAAATTTCTTCTGTAGCAGTATTGAATTATTGAAGGTCATGCCCCGCATAAAGTTGATGATATCACTTATTGCGGCCATCAGAGTTCATTTGGAGGTCACAAGCAACCACTTAGTGTAGAACAATAACAATGACAACAAGGCCTTTATGAAGTTCTGCTACGTTAGAGTAGAGGATTGCAAGGAAGGTCATATATGATTGGTCGTGTTTGAATCATCGTATAATTGTAGTGATAAAATGAGAGCGGTTACGTTAGTGTTATATTGTTGTGTTGTCGTGTGAATTTATGTGACGAATGACGATGGAAATAACGTGTCTGAAATGAGAGCAGTAGATTAGTACAGTCACATACACTCGCTATTAGAAGTAGACTATGAAATAGCGTTTATAAACACACTGTGATTACGTTTGATTGCTCTTGACTGTACCTGTAAACATAACCGAAAAAAAAATACAGTTCAACAAAGTAAATATTAGGAGAACTGCCGATAAGTGAATTAAAAAAAAACACTACCAGAGTACACAAATTTAACTCGATTAATGTCTTGGTACATGAAGAAGATTCCAGGTTTTAATACTAGTGTACCTACGATTTCGCAAGACATTTTAGAAACGATGTTATAATTATGCGACATGCTATGTTATAATTATATATTACATATTACAATGTTATATAATTACAGCGGCTTTGCACGTTTTGCAAAGATCGCTATCAGGAAAATACAATATTATGTTTCTAAAATGTTTTATTTTAGTTATTAGGCTGTATACATTAAGATCAGTCAAGCCTTTATTAAGTTATAATGGGACATAGAGTTAATAGACATATATTTTATATAGCCTATCATTTCTGCAATTACGCGTTCCTGATGTATATAAATTTTCATTAAGATGGATTAAGCAGTTCTAAAATTAAATCGTGTCGACAGACAGGACCGATAAAAATTTAAAAATGATAGAATTGATGTCAGTGGCAGTAAAATGATAATTAATTAGAGAATTTTACGAAAAAAAAAAAACTAAAATTATTAAGTATGTATAGATAAGTATGTATAATAAATACTTAATATATTCTTTACAAAAAATCAAAGCGCAAATATATGTAAACAAAAAAAAAGCAAAACGATGATCGTTGTTTAAACTTTTTCTATAACACAATCCAAGCGTGATTCCTCCGTTAGTTATATACCTGTGTTAGCATCCGCCTGAGCTGATAAAAGATGTTGCCTCACACGGGTAACAATGCAAACATATCGCAACTGCAGCTTCGCCATGTCACCGTCAAATTGTAAATATGGTTAGTTTGTAATCTCAATCATTCGTCGTTATAAACTGACGACAAATTGTAAAGATATCTTTTGAAGATATTATTTTATATATTACTATAATATCCAACCTAACAAACCTAACCTATAATTAACTTCCATTTTAACTCTCCTCTGTATTAACTTCTTCGATATTAACGCATTGGAAGATTTATATCGTATCGAAAAGATATAAATTATAAATAAAATATATTTCGATCAGAATTTTCCGACAATTTATAATTTCGCTATTGGGATTATAAAATAACTGAGCTTTTAATTTCACCAAGACTGCTACATCATCTAGTTTATCAATCCATGTTTGACATTCGTTTCCTCTTATGCATTCCTTCGACGTTTGCGTAGCGATAATGTTAATCTCAAAAGGTCTGTCCCCAACATAAATAATAAAATTTATCTTAAAATAGTTATTTTCCCACTACCAACAGATCCAATATTAAAACTGTAAACCTTTACTATTGTCTAATGGAAATTGAGAAGTAACTGCAATTAAATTTCAATACGCAATTTCCACTACATACAATAATAAACCGTACTTTCCGTTGCATACATAACGTAATAAGAAAGATTGACAGACGCTAGTGCAATGCAAGTAACAAAGCATTAACATACATCGCTGGTGACTAGAGAATTATAAAATGTCGCCGTACAAGCTTATCATTGTATCGCGTATTATGAAACGACATCGTTAAATTGTCAAGCTGTGGTAACATTTAAAAGTGAATATTGTTAGTTGGAATGCTACTTGAGGTTAGGTATTCAAGAAACATGTGATAAAACATAAACTTTAAGAGAGACAGTTTACTTCTTCTAAGACCCACATTTAAAGGGAAAGACAGACACTTCGTTTGACCAATCCAGGTCATCATTATCTATTAAATGTTTACTATTAAATTGGTAGCAGTTTGTGCCCGCTTTCGTCGGGATGAATTCCGATATTGTACGATAACAGGTAAGTAGACGTAGGCATGTCACATTTAGATAATGTAGTAAAGGAAAAAATCATTTTTCGATCGGTATATTTCGCTCGAATCGACCGGTTCGGTATTTACAAATATCCTATAACTAATGTATCCTATGCGCAAAAATAATCACATTACCAATGACTTATTTTAATAAATTTCTGTCCTAGAGCCCTATTAATGTCATAATATACGACATGAAAAACAGTCCTAAATCACTCCCAAGAAAAACTCTGTTATCAATCAACAAATAGCTCATTATTTGTTCGCTGGCTACCCTCGCCCGCATATACGAGTACCGGCACATGGTCATCCGTTGAGTCTTTTTATCTATTATGTCAAGCATCTGCGTTGTTCGGTCTAGAGGGACCGTTTTCATTGTCATTGCCTTCCTTACTGCAGCGTGTAACTTCATTTGTGGGTATATTTAAAATAAACAAACCCCTATTAGTCAACGAACAGTTAGAACATAGCAGCTGTTGTTTAATTCGTAATAAATATAGCTATAGTCTGTAAGACTAATGTGTCGGTAAAGATAGAAATGTAACCAATCGTACTTTTTAAAGGAGCTAACTCACCTTTTTACAATCTCTTGCGGGTTTGTTCGAATTGCAGCAAATTTTAAATGATGATCGCAAGAAAATTGTTACATGTAAAAAAATACAAAAATTGAACCTTCAAGTATGGATTCAACCTCCAAAAATGCCATTGTTTTCTAATTTATTCCGTCCTACACACAATAGGGATAAGGCATGGTAGTAAAACAGACATAAAATTTAAAAATTAATTTGTATATTTATACCTTAATCCGAAAATAGAGAACTGGTACACTGGTACAAATTGCACGTATTAGACCGACAAATAGCCAAATAATCAGACACTACATACATGTTTAATTCTATTTCGATTAGTGTCAACGAACCAAAAATACTGTCACTAAAATGAACACATAAAAGATTTTATCTCAATACCCCATACCATAAACGTCGCATAAATTTAAAAAGTCCAAATTGATTGACAGTCAAAAAACTTGATGTATGAAATCCCAATAACGCTTTAACATTTTACCGGAAACAAGTTTGGTAACTAATATAGATAAAACTGCAAGATTAATTGTCCAATTACTTTTTTAATTAAAAAAAAAAGAAATCGTTGCGAAAGGAATTTGTACAAGATAAACGTTATTTAATAATAATAAATGTCTGTGTGGTGCAATCGTCTATCGTACTTCTAGATCTTGAATACAAATGACTTAATAACGGAAAATTACTTATAAGTAGATTTAAACCATTTCATCTATTAACCATGTAAGAGAACGAAATCATCATCATCATCATCATCAGCCTACATAAGTCCACTGCTAGCCTTCCCCCAATATCTTCCACGATATCTAGTCTTCCTCTTTTAGCATTCAATATAGTGCTGGCTTGACCATCTGCAAGGAAGACTTATTCTCTTCACTTAAGAGAAATAGCCACCGATTCCCAAGAAGGGTTAGAGTCAGGTAGGTGGCCAGCCGAAAAACTATAGCACAATCATTAACAGCATGGACTACAGTAGAGTACAGGATATATGGAAGAGTAGTACATACTGTGCCGACCCCAAGCTAGTAGGAAAAAAGGCAGCGAGATGAATTATGAATCTCTATCCCAACTCCTTAAACAAGCCATTTTCTACTAAATACAGTCATTATCACTATAAATAGTTGCGTAACTGTAACGTAATTAATTTTTAAGAGTAAAGTATAAATTTTAAAGTCAATAAGGGAGGACGAAATTACTTTCTCCTATGCTTATATATTTTTTGCCGACACCAGTCTGAACCGGGGGGGAAGGTTACAAAATTAATCGTTACCATCCGGTAGGGAACACTTGAGAGGCGGAAGCTCTCCAGAACAATTTCTGGAGAGCTTAACGATAAAGAAACAAGGAACGGGTCGCGCAGTGACGGGCTTTGGTTATACCAATTACAGAACGGATGTTTCAAATAGAAATATATTTCGACAGGTAATTGATAGTGACAGTAAATTGTATCAAGAAACTGAACATTCATATTAGTAATTAGTAAATAAGATATTCAAAAACAATGGACGGCTTAAAATATTTAAAAGCCAGGTTCCTTCTAATTGACATTATCCTATTGAAGTCATTAAATATCTGACAGTTGAGATTCGATTTCCTATCTATTTTCAGCATTCTATATGAATTCCCATTTATTAAATTCGTAGATAAAATGACGAGAGTATGGTATGACGATAATTTAAATTTAATAGCACAAGAAAATTATCGACATTAATTTTTATGTCATAAATAAGGCGTTTGTATGATAAATAAAATTAAATACAATAATAACATTAGTGTATATCGCTATGACAATACAAGATCGTTATGGTAGTAAAATGACCATCACATCTTTACAAAAACTAAGTGTGAAAACAACCAGTAACCGTATTAAAACAAGTTTAAAATACATGCACCAAGAATTGTACGTAAATATATTAAGTTGTAATTGTACAAGACTGGTCGAACAGCGCAATGATCATGACCTTCCGATAGCTGGCATTAAGATCGAGACTATCTCAAATTATTATCCAAATGTTTGTAAAGAAAACACGGGTCAACTCGAAGCACAACATCGCCTAAAATCAACAATGATTCATCAATGATAGTGTCAACGCTTACATAACTGCCAAAGCAATGGGAGAAATGTTTTAAAATATTATCAACCTGCAACGACTTTGCTCGAGTAGATAGAGAGACGAATAAAAAGCATGTATAGCCTGTTGAAGTAATTTAAAATTCAGTATTTTGAGTTCATTGACAACAAACGAACAATCAAATCTTTTCTGCTTATAATACTCGATTAGGACAGAGAACACACGTAGATTTCCATATTACACATTGCAAAAAATCTTTGCAATAATAATTTGTGTAAGAAATAAACTAGAAACAGGTACAAATTACTCAATTATACATATATGACAGTACATTATAACCTATTTTTGTGATGAAACTGTTCAAAGATAATCAGTTACGTATAACATATATGTAGGTGTTTAATGCTGTATTATTTATTAGTTGCAATACTGATAACTTGTTTGGAATTAATTAATAGTGCACATTAATTGCATTCAATAATAGGTCAGTTGTAAATACAAAACATTACGACAACATCAACGGAAAAGATATTCAACAGTTATCTAACTAAATAATATAAGGTCTTTAATAAAGCATACAATGTTGAAAAAATGGCCGTTTTAAATTACAAAATCATCTTAGGTTGTTTAAACAAAACCTAAACAATAATATACTTCTTGCGATAATCCCACCTTGGATAAAGTCTAACTCTCGTTTTCTTTTCAATTTTTCGGTTTTATTTCAACTAATAATAATAAAACATATTGCAATGTCACAACAAAATTTTGGCAATAATCTCAAATTCGCTAAAACCTCAAATCGAACATTACGATTAAAAAACCTCTTCGGAATGTCGCCCAAACCACTATCACTCTTATCGTGAAGATTATAAATAATTAAATTAGCTACTGACTCGATAAAGAATAAAAACAAACCGTCTTGAATTTGTAGGAAACTTTCCTTAACAGCACATTAAACAAATCAATTGTTTTTGAACTCTCACGTTAACACAATAAGGGCTATTATAATAAACGAACAATTGTTATTCACGTTATCCAAAAAGGCGGCGATTTCGATCGATGCGCGCGAGCGACTGAAATGACAGACGAAATCATCGGCCATGCGCCGGCGCAGGTATAACCTGACCGATTTTAAAATCACTACAATACTCTGCGCATGCACGTAGTTGAAGAGATGGTGAAATGCACAGTAAATCTGTATGCTTATTCAACGTATATCCGATGTATTTTTAGTAAATAGGCAGGGGCAGGTAGCATCCAAGAAAGGGCCAAGGGCTTCAATTGCTTGTAATTAGTCTTTTAAGGTACATCTTTTGTTAAAGAAACAACATCTTTTGTAAAAACAAATAAAGGAATGGTAATTCACAATAGGCATAAGTTATTCTGGTTTCCTATTATCTTTTAATGTTTAAGGATTTTCATAAATAAATAGAGTAATCACTTGAACATCAACATGTTTTGGGGAATTCCACTTTAAATAAAGAAATTAAAACAGCTATTTGTAAATGTTTCCGATTATTCGAGCTTGAAACAAATCGAGGACATGAGCCGTATAGGTTCGTTATCGAAATGAGGTCATTGATCTTATTCCGTAGATCGTCGGGGGATCGATTTGGATCGATATACGGAACGCGGTGTCATTGCACTACGCCCACTGCGCCACACTAAAGGACAAATTGACAGCTGTCAAATGTGTCAAACTGCATAGAGAGTATATCTCTTACATGATTTATGAAGAGATGTTGAGCAAGGTTAAGGCTTAAAGGAGCTTGACCCGTTGTTTTTATAATTATTTTTATTAATTAAAATAAAAATTACTTCAGTCACGTGTTACAAATCAAATTTTCCCTTCCTTATAGTAAAAATCAATATAAGAGTTAGTAAAAATGCAGTCGTTTAGAAATCTGGCACACTTTAATGGCGCTTGAAATACATGACAAGGTTACAAAGAGCGTGATTAAGGGAAAGTGGTTACTTTGAAAATTATGCAAAGTTGCGAAAGGTTTTCTTCGTATGTTTCATCGTTAGAAAAGATAAACAAAAAAAGAGTGAGTAAAGAGCTCGATTAAAATATTAATTAGACGCCATTGCCGAAATTTCGTAAAATTACTTTAATTCCAAGAAAAGAGTGTCGAAAATGATTTTTGATCAGTCAACATATAAGTACGCTCTCAGTAAGTTTGACAATAAGTCTTGAGATGTGTATTTTGCCTAACAAAAAAAAAACATATCTATTTTTAATCTTTAAAAAAATTAAGAGCTTAAATATTGTCTATAAAGCTATATCCTTATGATTAAACTTGTAATCACTTTTGTTTTATGAGACAAATTAAAAACAAAAACGCGCGCTGACCGCGTCTTTAGAAACCAATTAACCTTAATGATCTTTGATTACAACAGAATTAGCAATAAGTACTCATTTTTATTTATCTTTCTCGCAATATCAATTGCAAAATAATCGCAATTGATGGAAAATATAATAAAAAAACTGAAGCAGGGAATGTGAAAATAGACGATGAAAAAAAACTCAAATGGCTTTATAACTAATCTCTTGGTAATCTCGCGACTTTATAATGTTAAGGTCAAGACTTCTTACGCTCAAGTGTCTTGAAGAAGACTTTCGTGGGTGGGACGCCTAGAAGCTGTGAACAAAGCCAAGATCGAAGATAGCTGCTCTGTAGCTATTTTCTATCAGTAACTAGTATATTTTGACTAGTACTAGTACAAGTTTTCATCGATTAATTACGGTTGTGATCATTTAAAATGCTACGCGTAACCAATAACATGAGACTCACTTGGAATGTGACCTGACCCACCTACTTAGGCATCTACCTACCTACTAGGTGTTATTTTCCCGTGATCGCGATTGTTTCTACAACGTACGACAACACTATTATACTATGTTTGTTAGTTTAGTTAGGTAATCACAGCGTAAACTTTGTGACGCTGTGACGTGTTCGCTCTCGAGTCTCATGCTACCGTGGCGAAGTAATGTTTTTAGGTCTAAATCATAAAACAATGTTATTTATCGTCTTGCCCTACTATAATGTTATTTCATAAACGATAAAGCCGCTTTCTTTTTTAATTTTCAATAATACATTACGAAATACTTATTTAATATGTAAACAAAAACTATTTATGGACATCGATATTTTCAAAGCACAATTACCATAATGATTTAGAGTATGGTCAGTTAAAGCAAAAAGTTTTAAATGCCATTCTATAATTCTTATAGTTTTACATATTACATAAACTACCACAAGTTTGAGTTACAATAATAAAAGAAGAGGTGGACAGACACACTATCAGCGATCTTTAGTAAATTTATCGGGCTGCAAGCAATCGAATAGCAGTTAGAAAAACGTTATTTTTTTTTAAAAGAAATAACTTTTTTTGTAAATATTTTTTTTATCCAAATATAATAACGTATATAATTCTTTCGAGGTCAATGAATGACAAACCTTACGTTAACTTTTCAGAAGACTTTTTCATTATTTAATTGTGAATAAGATTTATGGATTTTGATTTTGATTTTGTAGTTTTTGGTTTTTCTTAAATTGGACTTCGGTTTCCTTAAATAGTGATTAGTCTCTATTTTAAATTTATAACTCCTTCTAAACTAAAGTAATCTAACCATTTGATTAAACATAATAGCATTGTCCACGCCGCAGGTAACATCCACTTTGCAAATTCAACTATTTACACAATGCAAATGACAACTTTATTAATCAAATATTAAACTTGTCGATTGGTAATGTAATAAAACATGCAATAAATATTCTGTAGATAGCTATCAGTACTTGATTATTCATCGCCCGGAGCCACGCCGTTCAGACGGGAAGGATACGTACGCAAAACGTATTCACCAACAAAATGTTACCAACCCGACTTTATACAGGCAATTTTAAGGGTCATTTTAGGCTGGTCGACTTGTTAATTAAACGTATATAATGGTGGTTTTCGTGAGACGCCGGCGCGACGTCCGAGAAATCTTAGCGACAATCACGACTCGCGCGGCCTCTGACTATTTAAGGGTTATTCTTGAATGTAAAATGTTAAATTATTCACTCCCAATAATTAATATATCGACAGTAATTTTGTGCGATATTGAGTATTATTGCAGGAACCGTATTTCAGATACCGCAGCAATGAAAATCAATAAATACTTTTATATATGTATTTTTAATGTTAAAAAGCAAACATTGTAATACACATTATTATCATAACAATAAGTTGATTGCCAAATTTAAAAAAAAGAAATGATTTGGTTGCTTATTTCTTCTTATAAACTCAAAAACTACTGATCGTTTTAAAACGTTTTTTCACCAATAAAAAGGTCATCTATCAGAACTGTTTTGTATTTTTATATGTCTCTACCCGAAAAGCTGAAGCAGGTCGCTAGTACATTTATTTGTTTATTTATTATTTATTTATTTTATTAACAAACCAAATAAACATTTCTCTAATAGAAATTCGGAACAACTGAAAATGTGCTTAAAAGGATTAATAAAGTTACAGACGAAATTTAAATATTTAAATTAAAAAGATTAATATTAAAATAACGTTTTAAGTTGTGTTATTAGTCCTTAGATAAGTCTATAAAATTATAAAAATAAACACTGTTATCATAACGTTATCATAATGCATAAACGCCGTGAAGAAAGCTTAATGATTATTATTATCAGTCAAAACGAGCTACGCGTGACATCGCGAAACTAAAAAACGTAAATGTTTTATAGATTGTAAATTTAATAATTTTACATTTAATACTCAATTAGTTAAAGCAACTTTACTTAACCTTAACTTACTTTAAGTTAGAGTTAAGGAAAAAATAGAAAGTATAAATTATAAAACCTAATTACTTCTTTAACACGATTAATCTTTTCTCTCATTACGTACGCCGTAACCACTACGTATAATTACAATAACTCTTCCATTTTAAAATCAATTAAAGGAATTTAACGAAATTTACAATTATTAAGTGTTGCATTGAACCGATATGCGCACTTTAAAATTGATTTTGTAACAAAGTAAATGTGATGACAGAAAGGTCGGGGAGTGGTATTCGAATTGGCTTGTAGGTTAAATCGATAACGGTTAAGCGAGTATTCGTGAAATAATGATAATGAAATAAAATAATGGCTGTTGTCTTTTTGATCCTTATACAAATATATATATTTTTAAAATTTATAATATTGTACAATCTCGACAAATAATATAACATTAATAAACAAATAAGGATTGTTTCTATCTCTATTCTATATCTCCTATTTTATTGAGATCGATGCGTCGACTTAGCAATAATACGTATTTAATCCTAGCTGTGCCCCATGGTGTCATCCCCCGCGTCGTCACTTTTGTCCGGCACCTTAACCTCGTAGCGTGATGTTAAATAGCTGATAGCCTTCCTTAATAATTGCGCAGTCAAATAAAAAATATATATTTAATAGCATTTCCATTTAAGACATCTCTCTCTCTCTCTCTCTCTCTCTCTCGTTTCTTCTACATTCATATATTTAGCCTTACCGCCTACGGTTTCAGTTTTACAAATTTCCAAAAATTTCAAGAAGAGCGCTTTAGTGAGTTATCAAGTTTTGGGTTTAATACAGGTCATCGTTTGCAAAAGCAGTTACCATTTGCCAAATTCTGCACGTTTTTTAAATTTATCAGTCAGCAAGCTAACCTAAGTGTATCTTCAAATTATTTCCATTTAAAATGATGGAAGGTCAATTAAAGTGAAAGAAAAATGTGATACCTACATGATATCATCAGATAATTTGAAACTTCCGAAATTAATTTACCACGAGAACTCATCACATTTTATACGTGTTGGCCTTTTCGAAAGAACTTTCCTTCTTTAAACAGAGTCGTAAATGCTACGACCTAAAAGAAGAATTTATTTAAAACAATAGTATAAAGAGAAAAAGATTTGATTGTATGTTTCGGATAAACTCAAGATCAATTGAACCGATTATAAAAATTCTTTCATCACTGGAAAGCTTTTGGTCTATCTAAATATCGACCCGAGCAAAAACTGGGCGGGTTGCTAATCTGTAAACAAAATAAAACTGAAGTTGACGGATGTGGAACATTAAGTGTCACTCAAAATATATGTAAAACAACTCATATGTAATTGCGGTAGTCCGTCACTGACACGCTGATATGGTCCTGATAACAAACGATGACATTGATGAGATGCCGATGAGAAAAACTCGTTTACCGCATTAGATTATTACCAACGTCATAATCCAATCCTTTGACCTGCATACTACAAGGAACTACGAAAAACATAATATAATTGATGATTTACCAATAGGTAAGTTTTCTATAATTCGATAAAAATGAGAATGCATGAAACACTTTCATGCGATAATTTCGCCAGCGCTGAAACTGTAAGCGAACATACAGCGTAAAAGGCAATACGTCCTGATTTAACATAACGACTGGCAACCTTAAGCTTTGCGAAACACCCTGTAGCACAATCTCACGTTACGTCAGAATGTATTAACACTTAAAACGAACGACCTTAGCAGTTACGAGTACGAGAATATTCATAACATTATATTGTGATAATGTGTACACCAGGTGGGTAAATTTCATGTGATTTGTTGACGGTCCACCATAAAGGTAATGGTCTAAAAAGTAATGTCCGAAATTTTATTTTTGATTTCCCATTTTCGTGATCAAATTTCACTCTAATTTAAAATAATATTACTACTTTTTTTTTCAGTGTCTATCAATAACACATTTACATAAATTGACACCAAGCACCCTGCGCTTTTTTACAATAAAACTATTTCATTTATTAATCACTAAATTGTTTTTTTTTTTAATTTTCTAGTTTTTAGTTTGATTATTATTTACTTTTCATTTTTTAGTTCCGTTAATTTGCTATTCTGGTGATCTTGGCCAGGATAATGGCTCAAATTTGTGATCTTGGCCAGGATAATGGCTCAAATTTGTGATCTTGGCCAGGATAATGGCTCAAATTTGTGAAATTATTGTTCTGTTATCTGTATTTGATCATCATCACCATCTCCCTTGCCTTATTCCACTTGCGTAGGGTCGGCACAGTATGTCCTACTCTTCCATATATCCTGGACTCTACTGTAGTCCATACTGTTTTTGGTTCTGGCTATAGTTCAACGGCCGGCTGCCTGACGTCAACCCTGTCGTCAGTATTTGATAAGTGTGCAATATTTCATATCAATGTGATGTCTTGAATTGTGTGAAATTCGTGTTCCAAGATTCAGTTACGCGCAGGCGATGTTAGTAAAAGCGTGTTAAAAAACTATTTTTTTAATAATTTTCTAAAATTGTGTGTTAACTTTACCGGTGAATATAAATTTATAAATATTAACTAAAAAAATTAGCTTAGTATTAATTGGATATTTTGTTGACTTAACTTGTACCATTTTACCTGCACAATTTTTCTATTTAAATTTCAAAACGAAGGCGTAGTTTTAAAAGCGTCACTCTAAAATAGCAGCGAACTGTTATTTTAGAGGGATGTATTAGAAAACTTAAAAAAAAATGAAATCGATAAAGTCGTTCTCATTAATTTTTACCTATATAGATGTTATTGTAAATGTCGAATGTAACAAAATAACTTTCTAAAGTAATGCATTAAATACCTACGTGCAGTGACAAACTAAACGGGAGGGATATAAAAAGGACAAGAGATGGCGCGCGTCGTCTAACCGTCGCCGGCGCCTTTTCCCGCGCATCTCGTTGCGCTTTTTGCGTCTCGAACTATCGTACGCTTGTCTTGCCTATCCGACACGCTTCGCTTTAAGCCTAGTCCCTTTGTCCCAGTAAATGGTATTCCATTCAATGCACAGAAAGTAAATAAACAATTAGTGTTTTTGTAATGGAATCGTAATTTTATAGGCGACGTATATTTTACTGAGTTTTCCTGGAACGATATAATTTATTATTATTTAACAAATCATTTGTGCATAAATCTAACGTAGCCTAGTTAAATTGCTGTAATAACTATTCCCCTATTTAATGTCTCAAGGACGAGGAAAACAAATTCTAGGCAAATTATATTTAAAAAAAATTTCATGGATTTGATGCTAATAAAGTAGCAAATTGTAGTAGCTATAAAGGAACAAAATAGAGGAATAAAATCAAAATATGTTTTCCAAAAGCGCCCTTTAAAATAAAAAATAAAAACTTAAAGATTCACAGATTAAAAAAGAGAACTAAAAAACGTTGGAATTGCTAATTTTTTAAACTGGAATTTTTTCTCTGCATGTGGCCCACCTGATTTAATTGTGGTATTAAATTTATTTGGGTAGATATGGCATTAGAATTTAATTCATTGTGATAAGATTATTAAAGAGCCCAAAAGAGACATACATACATACATAAGGCAATGCGGAATTTACAAAGATTTTAATTTTGTTTGTACACAAACAAAATAATCGCTTATGTCGCTTTGGGTTAGTTGTAAATATTTCATCACAAGCCCAAAGAATTCTCACTACGAATCTTAACAATCCTGATGTATATGCCTCTCCATAGATTGGTTAACTACTCCTTAACCTTCATTCAGTAAACAACCATGATGACAGATCATCATTCCATCCCATTTATGATAGTTGGTGAATGTTTACATAAATGTTATGTCAACAAACGATAATAACGTAAAGCTTACTAGAAAAAATGAAGTTAAGATATGACATTTATTGTATGAAGATCCATACGTGACACGAATACTGGAAATAATCGGCGAGAGGACGTTGTTAGCGACATGATCGATGATGATGTTACGTGGAACGTTACGTCAACCGTCATAAGAATTGCACCTTTGTTTAGGCAATTTGAGATTATAACAAAACTATTGTTCGTTTTCGTAACAATAATCAAATTAAACAAACTCATGAAAGCAATTGTTTCATAGATTTATTTGTATTAATTACATCATAAAGATTATTATTATAAGTGTGAAGGGTTTTATACTTTAAATTCGCAAATAATTTCTAATAATCAAAATAATTTTTAAATCTCAAAATATCAAATTCGAACTATTTATTAGACGCAGCAAGTCAATTCAGGTTATGGAGCGATTTTTTGTACGAAATTTTTTCTTAAACGCAACGACATCCTTCGTTAGTGTGAACCGCATTTTATACTTGCGGCAAATGTTACTTTTATTTGTTAGGGTTGTCAACAAAATTAACAATAATACACACATATCTAAATTAATACATAAAAATAGCGAACTAATCGCAATATCAATTACAAGCGACCACAACATGCATAAAAAGGCAAAAAGAAAACATAAGAATAATACTAATAAATTCACTCAAACAACAAAAACATAGAATATTAGTCAGTTATTATTATTTTGTTTGTTGTTATTACCAGAATGTTATGTTTAATCAGTATCCACCAAAATAGCGAGTTTAAACGTAGATAGCTTATCATCGTAAATATCTGGACTATTTGTTTTTATAGACAGCTGGTTATAGAGGAGCTGACAGAAAAAAATTTCAGACATATCCGAATCCGAACGACACGCTCCGCTGATGTGAATCGTGCTTATACGATGCGTGTCAGTATTGAAACTGTTGGTGAAGTTTTGTAAGAGGAGAAGGAAGGTTTTGCGGTTACCGGTCTAATGCTGTAGCGACTGAATCAAGTTTTAGATTCGGTATGAGGAAGCCGCCGGCATCTGCGGTCGCACGTCGTGAATATCTTTCAATCATTCAGTTTGAAATGTGAAACGTTAATAATTAAATAATAAATAATCATTTAGTTTGAAACGTGAAACGTGAATAGTTAAATAATAAATAATCATTTAGTTTGAAACGTGAAACGTAAATAGTTAAATAATAAATAATCATTTAGTTTGAAACGTGAAACGTAAATAGTTAAATAATAAATAATCATTTAGTTTGAAACGTGAAACGTAAATA